>CM012459.1:24040177-24215177 GCA_003999625.1 Oryzias javanicus | reverse complement strand
GTTAATTTACACTATTAGCAAGCACAATAGAAATGGTTCTCTTTGACTCTTAGCCATTTGTCATTGATGCTGATTGTTGCGTATTTAACACTAATTACTCACGTAGTATATGTTCCTGAGCTAAATACTTCCTATTTAAGTCAAAGCGTACTTCAAATTGCAACTTGAATAGATCAGCATGGTGGAGGCTGTGTGATTTTTTAAATCTAAAAGTGTGTGCGCTTTGGTGTCTTTGTTTAACAAAGTAGGAGCACAAAGAGCTGCACTTCCTGTTGTGAGGTTTCTATTCAGTAAACAACAACAAAACCAGGATATATGTTTTGCACACAAGGACGGCAATTCTTTGACATTCTAAAGCATAAATACATATAGAGATATAAAAAAAAATCAGTTAGCATTTTTGGGAAATTTCTAGACCACTTGTGTCAAACTTAAGGCCCGGGGGCCGGACCTGGCCCGCCAGGTATTTCTATCCTATATATCCTATATCCTATCCTAGAGTAAAATCTTGAAAGTTATTTAACGTGTAAGTAGATTTATTCTGGAATATTAGTCCTGCCTTTTTATTATTCATAATTATGTTAAAAAGTTACGGTTTTAAAGTTCAATATTTCAGCTAAATGCTAGCTGTTTTAGCTAATTTAGGCTTTTTCAGTTTTTAGGCTATTTTGAGCTATTTTTTGGCTAACCTAAAATATTTTGGAAGCTCACTTGGCGTTTTGCTAATATTTTAGCTGGCTATCAGCTTCAGTGTTTTCAGCAATCAGCTTCAGCATTTTTAGCTATTAATTTCAGCGTCTTTATCATCTTCAGCGGCTAAATTCAGCTTACAGCATTCACACAAAGTATCCTACGTAATGCTATATAGAATAGAATAGAATAGAATAGAAAATACTTTATTTATCCCTTTGGCAGTCCTCAGGGAAATTCAGGTACCAGCGTCCGTACAGCACAAAGATGTAAATAACAAAATTAATACAATAGAATAACATTAAGAAATGGACTGAATATGGCTAGATAAGCAATATGGAAGTAATAAATACTGCACATTATTGACATTAATAAATAAATAAATAAATAAATATATAAATAAATAAATAATGTCCGTGTGATGGATCAGGTAGCTACGCCCCTCCCCTCTCGACCCTCCCTCTCCCCCTCCTACCAAATGCAGAGTTATACAGTTTGATGGCTCGGGGGACAAAGGAGTCTCTGAGCCTGTTGGTCCTGCTCTTAGGGAGGAGCAGCCTGTTGCTGCTCAGGCTTCTCTGTTCCCTGATGACAGAGTGCAGAGGGTGGCTGGTATTGTCCATTATAGCCAGCAGTTTAAGTGTCCTCCTCTCTGCTACTGTCACTAGGTATATATATATATATATAATATAATATAATATATATAATATATATATATATATATATTTAATTGTTATGTTAAAATTTTATGGTTTTTAAGTTTTAAAAATCTAATTTTAGAGTGTTTTATTAAATGTTTCTTTTGTTTGGCCTGCGACCTAAGATGTATTTTGGATTTTGGCCTCTTTGTGCGGTTGAATTTGACACCCCTGATCTAGACGGTGTTATGCCTGATTTGAAACCAGTGATGGTAGCTCTCCTAAAGTGAATGATGTCTTTCTGTCTTCCCTATTTTAATAGTTTTAGGTATGTGTAGTGTACCACCACCTGGTTATAAACGCCAGTACTCCACCTTCACTCCATTTCAGTTAGACAATATTTGCCAACGTCAGTCATGATGCAGCATATTAAGTTTTATTACAAGCTACTTTTTCTTTAGTCTAATCTTTTTTCAACTTTCGTATCAGATTTTTTAAAGTTTTCACTTATAGACGAAGTATAATTGTTTTAGTGTTCTTTTGAACATTGAACTCAGACGGATGACACAGTATTGGTCCGTTTTTGTTTTTTGGGCTTCTGAGACTTTTAAAGAACGAAGCTATTGTAGTGGTAAATTAAATGTAAACATAGATAAAAAAATTAAAGCAAAACTATATTTTCTCAGATTATTTAGTGATAGTTTGCAAGAAAATCTTATAGTCAACACGAGTAAAAGCTTTAGTCTTAGATGTATTAGTTCTGATATAGTCGCAGTTTAGGAGTTTCTGCTTATTAATATTCTTGGTTATGGAGCAGTTAAAAGAGTTAATCATTTATGCAAAGTTTCTCATTATACAAGAATTTAAATCAAACGCATCGTCTTGAATGAGGGCTTTACATTCTTTGACTCCTACAGCCAAACTTTTTATAGCTTTAGCACTTTTTTGCTGCAGTCGTAGAATCATTTCTACTGCCATTTCAGGAAATATAATACATATTCCAAAGACAGAAAGTGCAGTTTATGGGTTTGTGGTTAAACAGGCTGCAATTGTTTATTTAAATATCCAATAAAATGCTGTATATTTTTAAGATTATGGAAGTTGAAAATATGTTATAGATGTACAGTTTCAAATGTGTCAAATAAAAGGAGAGTGTAGACTCTCACTACAGCTGACTATCTACAATTTTATCCAAAAATTGATTACATTTTTAAGAAATGTCTGAATTTCTTTGAAGAAAAACAAACAAAACTGTGCAGAAGTGCTGGCAGTATAACCATCCTGGAGGATTCCTTGCAGGCTGAATTTAGATGAATTTGATTCTAAATGTGATATAATCAATTTCCCAGCATTCAGGATTTCACAAACTAGCATCTGTCTTTCCACTTGCTTCTCGGTATCGTCAGACTCTCAGTGTTGGATTCTGGGAAACGTCTGCCGCTGCACTGCCAGTTCAAGCATTTATGTCAGTTGTTAAAGAATAAACAAGATTTTAGACTTTTTAGGAAATCTTGAAAATGTTCTGTGCAGATTTCCGTTGCTATTTTCCATTTTAAACAAAAAAATACTAAAAATTGTATTTCTTAGTACTTAATAACATAAATTGATAAGTAATATTGTAATGTTTCTTATTTATTTGTGAAGTACTGCTACTTTTGACTCACTACAAGTTAAACAGTATTGCAAAAGTTGCACATTTTTTCAGCTAAGGCTCAATACAGTAAGATGCAGTCCATGCATTTCGATGCAATCTTTGCCACCAAAGAGCAAATGAATTGCTAATCAACAAAAAGTATTGACGAAGTCATTCAGCAGTTGTGCTGCCCGTGTTATGACTGCTGACAAGGTGTTGTCGCCCGAGGCTACGACTCAGGAAGTAACAGAAGAGGTTCAGACTGCTGGAGCTGTAATTGGCAGATCTGCTTGAACGCGACTGGAGCTGGAAGCAAAAACATCAGACTCAACAGTCAGATTTAATGAAAATAAAGGCAAAGTTTTCAAAAACGATGCATCTAGTTAATTATCAAAAACCTTTCTGATCTTACGAGAATAAACTCACATGGGTATCTACAGATTGAATATTTGCTTGTTTTTTTTTTTTTTCAGTTTTGCTTTTTATTTTTTCTTGTTTATTGGAACAAGTCTACTGAACTTTTAAGCCAATTTAATTTTTAGGTTAGCTCCATAGCCCTTTACCTGGTCTCCTCTTCACTTCAAGACTTTCACACTGCACCTATGAGAGTGGAAAACACCATCTCGACACATAATACAGATATACAGTGGGGCAAAAAGGTATTTAATCAGCCACCAACTGTGCACATTCTTCCACTTAAAAAGATGAGAGCAGCCTGTCATCTTCATAAACTATGAGAGACAGAATGAGAAATAAAAAAGTACAACTCAATACTTTGTTATAAATCTTTTGTTAGCAATGACAGCAGTAAAAGGTTTTCTGAAGTCAACTGTTGCTGGTATTTTGGTCCATTCCTCCATGCAGATCTCCTCTAGAGCTAGGGCAGCACGTTCTTCACTCCCTCCAAAGATGTTGTCTATGGGGTTGAGATCTGGAGACTGGGTACACCACTCCAGGACCTGGAAATGCTTCTTATGAAGCCACTCCTTTGTTACCCAAACAGTGTTGTCATGCAGAAAGACTCAGCCATGTTTCATCTTCCATTCGCTTGCTGATGGAAGAAGCTTTTCACTCATAATCTGATGATACATGGCTCCAGTTATTCTTTCCATTATACAAATCAGTCGTCCTGTTCCCTTTACTGAAAAACAGCCCCAAAGTATGAAGCTTCCACCCCCATGCTTTACAGAAGGCATGGTGTGGTATTGGATGCAACTCAGGACTCTTTATCCTCCAAACAGTAGAGTTCTTATCAAAAGGAACAAGAAAAAAAAAGATATTTATATATTTAATCAGAACTGTTCTGGCCCACTTTTTACCGTACCTCATCATTCACATGGTGAATGAACCACTCCAGGGTTCACTTGCAAGTAAACTAATATATACATTTTCTTGCTTGGGAGAGAACAAAGCCTTGGTGAACTTTCACACATATCCAACCAAGCATCTCAAATTAGTATTTTCTAGAAGTAAAAAAAATTCACATTTATAAAAATCATTATAACGTCTTGGTGATCATGAGAAATGTTCTGGTCCCTCAAATGAACACTTTCCACAACATATTCAATCACTGCCTCCTCAACTTCTGTCGTTTCCTCTAATATTTGCTCCTCAGCCATATTGCAAAGTTGAATTATGTTTATATTGAAATCTTTTTCTTTTCTATAATTGACCGCAAATCACAGTCACACCAATGACCTCATTCTTTTAGAACGCAGAAACAATTTCTTCAACCAATCATTTAAAATGTTCAATATCCGTTCTTACAAAGGCCCAATTACATACACATATTCACAAATTGTATTTTATTATGGCAGAAAAAAACCAAGTGGACATCATAATGTTCATTGCTAATTATATTTATGGATCAGTCGTTCTCTGTTTACAATTAAAGATTTGATTTCAACTGATTCTGACTCCTAAACTGGTAAATGAAATTGATTAGGGTGGCTGTTTTACATGTTTGCATAACATGCTTTCATGTAACCACATGCCTCTGATAATATACCATCTGTAGGCTCTGCTGATGAACATTAGGCAGCATTTTGCACAGCTTGTATTTTTCGCCTCTCTGCCTATCTTGATTTTCTTCCTATCCTTCTTTTTTTTCTTCTCTCCATGTCTTGGTAGTCGCTCTACATCTCTGGAATCCAGGATCAATGTTGGCAGAAAAGCTGATTTAATTGGCTGACAGACTGGTGTGAGTAAGTCTGGCCCACAATTTCATTTGGTTGACTTTCCTGACTGAATGGGACTCTTGGCTGGGCTGTCGACTGCGCGCCTGGCAGACTACCAAATGGTGTAAGCTATTTGCAGCCGATTGATTGGCTTGCACTTATCAGCTCTGCTGTATAACTGAGTGATTGAATAACTGCCTTTATGACTGACGAGCTGGCTCAGCATCTAGTTTGCAAAAAATAAATAAATGCTTGGCTGTCTTCTTGGATGACTACCATTTAGCCATCTGACCTAAAGGCTCATTTGTTTGGTAAACTGATTTTATAATTGTGCCGCCTTAACTGACTAATCAAATAAAAAGCAAACAAAAGCTGAACTACTGAGGCTCATTCCCGTCACAAAAAGAGGAAACGCCATGTCTAAAAGAAATGACTGAATCAACTTTAGCATGTTAATGTTAGCGTTAAGATGGGTTTTTTAAGAACTTGTGAGTGATGGACCCAAAATGCAGGAGACCAGGGCGGTGACGGGAACAAACATTCACTGTATGTGACAAATACAGTTAAAACGGGACAAAAACCATGAACTATGAACCCAATAAAGGGTCACATAAAATTTTCTACTCAAATTTCTATGCTAATTTCTACTCGTGTTTTTATGCAGGTTTCTACGCCTATTTCGGCGCATGGTAACTGAAAAAGTTAAACAAGTTAAGTGACTTTTGACCAATTGAGGACTCGGATTAGTTAGTGACAGCTATTCAATTGGATGACTGAGTCCAATTACGTCAGAAGGAGAGCACAATAATGTGAATGAAAATTATTAAATTTAGGGTAAGGTATTTTGCTGGATTCTCTCATGATTCTAAGTCTATTAGAGAAACTTTAAAACTTTTCAAACTCTTAGCACTTCAGATTGGTCAAAATAGTGGCATGAGTGGAGCCCGAAATTGGTCTTAAAATTTTAAAGAGCAACACGTGAAAACAAGCTACCACACAAATTTGCATAGACTTTCTTTGGAAGTGGTCACTTCAATGCGGTTTGTACAGACTGGATTAAATGTAGCCTAATTCATCCATAGACTGAATCCATAATCTTCTCTTGCGCCTACCTCCTTAACCCTGAATTTAGCCCTTCAAATGGAGAGCGTCGTCAAATTTGAACGTTATTAAACCTCGATGATGTCAGCAATTGTCACCGGTCATCTACGTTAGAACGTAGCTGCCAGCGCTCTGAAAAAACATAACATTGGTTTGATACATTTAAAAAGGTCATGCTAAAACAAAAAGTCAGTGCTTTAATTTGCCAAGTTGGGACACCATTACCGCTCCAAATGCCCCTTCAATAAGAGGGGTAGGTAGAAGTCATGGGGTAAGGGAATAATTTGGATTTGACCACAGTCTGTGACTGGTTAAATGGGGAGAAATACAGGAACCTAGCAAAAGAGAACAGTTTAATTCTTGCAACAAATCGGAAGGAATTTTATTGTTTACACTTGCCTAATCGGGGGACGCACTTTGTTTTTACTGTGCACCAGAAAAGCCCCAGCCTATCCCACCACTTCAAGCCGGCCACGGTGCAGTCATGCTCAAGCGTAGAAGGAAACATTAACATCAACAGAATGAAGCAGCCTTCAGCGGTCAACTGTCTGTATCCTCTCACAGTATGGATTGAGTGTGCTTCATATCTGCAGATTGGGAGCCAGAACATTTCTGTCAAAACTGCAAGGACAGAAATCTTCTTGGCTATTTTAAAAGTGGTGTATTTTGGGTGGAAAAAAGCCCATTACATTGCAGTTTGTTGATATTCCTGTACTCTTGACTCAGTAAAGCTTTCCACAATGGATGTTTCAAAGACATACTTTACTGTGCTAGCAATGAAGCTGAAGGATTCTCACCACTTTAAACTTCCCCTTTACACATTAGGCCCCACACTCCTCACACTTCGGTCACCATATTACAATACAAATATACTCGAGCTGAATGCACATGATCGTTTACCCAAAGGAATTCTCAAGTACTAAATATTTTACTCTTTCCTCTTCCAGCTCTGAGAATGTAGTCGGCAGAGGAACAGAGTGAAAACAGACAGGCCCAGGCTTAAATGTTGATGGGATTTCTCCTAACGTCAGTTAGAAACCCCCAATGGTCAGCAGAACCTGCTCACACGTCAAACTGTCTTGTTAGCTAGCCACCTGTGTGTGCCTGTGCATGTGTGGGGCTGCGCAGCCATTTATATCACGCGTGTGCGCGGCGCTCCGCGGCTGTGAGGAGAAACTGTTGGCTCAGTGATTTCCACTGTTGGGGAAAAAAGGCAAGCGCTTTATTTTTTAGAGTCATTTGAAAAGCAATTGTGCTAACATGCTTTCACCATTGACTATATATGAGAACTGAGTGAGCGCTCCACTCTTATAGTCCAAACAGGAAGTACCCACTAGCTCAAGGAGGCAAAATCCCATTGACGTCTATTGAGAAATAAACAGCTGAGTCATTCTATTTGTCAGAATAACCATTCTTGCTTGCCTACCTTTTCTTTTTAATACGTACTTCCCAATCCTATTTTTTTAACAATATTTTTTTTTTCTGTAGTGAAAGTCATTCAAGTTATAAACTGACCAATTAGATGCCTCAGTAAAAGTATGTGGTCTCACATCGAATGTCCGAAACATTATCCCAAGCCCTTTAACAGTGTATTTCCAAAAATCTCCCTCCTGATTCAAGTGAAAATCTAATCAATTAGAGTATTTTACAACATTGTGTTGTTGACATTGAAAAACCAAATGACCATTACTTAAATACCCGTAATACTAATAACGTAATGCCGCCTTGGCAACCAGGTGAGAGCAACAAACACTGATAACAGAAAAGGTTGATAGCTAAAAAAAAAAAAATGTTTAAACACTTTTTTTCCACAAAAATTGCTCAAACGCAATGCATTGTGGTCTATATTCGCCTGGTTTTTTGCAAAGACTTCTGGGAAATTTCTAGGACACTCGATTTTGGAATTGTAAATATATATATATATATATATATATATATTAATTAATATAATATAATATATATATTTTTCCGAGTGATATCACATTCACTTGGTCCAGTTTTCATATACAGTCAATAGCTCGCACATAACAATACAGCAAAACCTAAGATGACTGCAAAAAGCATAAAAACCCTGAAAAACACAAACACATTTCAATTTGTAACCTTTTACAATGAGATGTTCACTATTCAAAACCCAAATTATTTTGATCATCAGTAGTAGTTTATTGAGTTATTTACCACATTTAGCTCAACTTATGATTTGAAGTGGTTCATTTCAAGCGCTGAAAAAAGTGAAGCGCAATAACAAAACAAAAACTTGGTTAGATTGTTTAATAAGCAGCTGGATTAATCAGTTGATTAGGTGTCGTTAGTTAAATTAGTTGCTAAAAAGTTTAATTTAGAAAATGTGTCTTTAACTTGCATTTTAAAATGTCAGCAAATTCAGCAAATAGTAGTATAAATATATAATATAAAGCCACATTGCTAAGGAATGAGTTCATATAACATTTTTTGTCAAAATGATGTCTACTGATAGCTTCATGACCAGAGAACCTTTGAGAAGAAACATCCACCGACATATAGAAAAACAGAGCATTTATAAAATGCTACCACACTTTTGACAAGAGATGAGTTTTAAATCTGAGGAGGAAACGTTTTTTTGGCAATGGAAAATGCCATCGCAGAGGGGGAGCTTTACACAGAAAAAGGCCAAAGCTGAGGGTCAGCTCTGAGACCCTTAAAGCAGAAGGTAAAAGATTCATTGCAAATCCATTAATGGTGGATTAAAAGTTCTCCACGGGCGAGTTACTAAAACGAAACACTCCAGATGTTTGGGATCGTGACATTGGATAAAGGGAGCTGTCGTCAGCACACTAATTGGATCAAGACCGGCAATGTGTGGGATAGCTGCAGGGGAAAATCCTCAATGTTTAAGGTGAAAGGTGTAAGAGGCAATGTCATCGAATAACTACTGGTTCAACAAATTTATTATTATTATTTTGAGAACACGTACCTCAATGGTATGGATTTGAGTATACTGTTTTAATTTTTTCTTCTTTCAATGTAATTTCTGTAATTGGTGCTTTAATGGTATGAATAAAGCCCCTCTAATATGTATGGAAACACTTTAATAAAATAGGTGTCTGTATAAAACAACGGGTAAGAAAATAAGAAGAAATGTCATAAATTGTGTTCCTTAACTATATTTTAAACCCCAAAATATAATATGTAAACAATGTTACAGGATTATTTTCAAAAGTTGCAATTTTCACATAGTGCTTTTATTTTGAAAAAAATGTGAATAGTCAAATGTAACATGTAGATAAACAATTTATATTTTCGTTTTATACCAATAAATACTAAAAATATATATATATATTTTTTATTAACACAAAGAAATTGTGTAGCTGTTTTTATTGAAGTGACTGAAATGAATATTAAACTACATCAAATATCCTAATATTCGTTCAGAAATTCTCTCCCTTTATTGAAGTCCTACATCAAATCTTATTCAGGACTTCATGTCATGTTTGAGAGATGACTGAAATAAAATGTCAAATCTAATAAGGCATTGTCTAGAATTTTTAGTAAGGGATATCCTTTCCTGCACAACCTAAATAATATATAAGCACAGGGCAGCCTATTCAACGCAAGACAAAATCCATGAATAAGAAAGACCTTTTTGCTAAAAGCATTTCCTTCACCGGGAAAATTCACATTCAAATATAAATAAATTTGCATTTTTCCCCGTCATTTCTACACGTCTGTCATTCATTCAAAAACGGGGAAAAATATTTTAAGATTTCTTTCTTTCGACAGATGGACTCAGATCCATCAATAGACAGATGGCATAAACTTGTTTATTGCTGCAGTCACTGAAATAGCCCACAGACACAAAAAGCCCATCTGGGTGCATGTGGGTTTTCCAGCATTGATCTATCTGTCATTTTTATTTACAATCACAAAATCTAATGTTGCAATTCCCTGTAGCTTTTTAGCCACAAGGAAGGAATGGGAGACCTGTTGCACACAAAGGGGTCAAAATTATAATTGATAAACATGTCGCTTTATTCCAAATTGTTGCATTTTCTGTCAATGTATGCAAAATTCAAGCTACACTGACATCAGACAAGGAAAGCTGAACCATAAAGGATGCTCATCAATGATAATTTAGTCAATGGCACAATTAAAAGAGGCAACTTTAAACTATGATATATATCTTTATTACTCGTTCATTTTAGCGTCGGAGAGAGCGGATGATCCGTTAAGCCAAAATCAGCTCCTGAATCTGAAAACAGCTTGGAATACTTTAGCTACATCTAATTAAACAAAAAAGTGTGGCAACATCTGTTGATTAAAGCAAACTTGCACACTTCAGGAAGCTTAGAATCAAGTCGAGAAAGCAACAGAATTTAGTGTGGGTCGGTTCCCGCCTTTATTTACTATTTTTTTTCTCCTGCTGACATCCCAGAACCCCTTTCCATGCTCTGAGTATAGTGATATATTGCAATATTTAGCTCTGCGACTGATTCTCGATGGGTTTTCACCAAGTATTGATCTTTTATTTTCATTTGAAGAGGCTCTAAAATGATATATTCATCATCCTTTGATAAGACGTTCCTTCGGAGGTAGATAGGGGGCGCACGTTGTGAAACAGCTGCTTGAATTATTTAATTTTGTTCTGTTACAACAATTTTGCACTAAGTAGTGGCACTGCTGTTCATGTTTACTGTTGTTAACGCTGACTTTTAGAGATATTTTAAATTCAGTTGTTGTCAATGCTTGTCAATGAAATAGCATTACTGATTTCAACAATGTTACACAACAGCGTCGATTATTTGTTACACAAAATAAGACACAAGTTGTTTATTATGATTGAGTTCAAGCTAGAAATAATAAATGGGAATATGTTTTCCAAAATAATACGTTCTTCTATAGATTGTGAATTATTTTAGATGATTTTTTTTTTTTTACCAATTATCGCAGTATCGCGATCATCATGAGCCATGTATCGTGTATTGTATTGGGACGTACCCAGTGATTCCCAGCCTTAATGGGCATGCAGGTCACCCACAGGAAGGATCAAGGTCATAAATGGCTAAGTAAGTGCAAAAATGTTAAAAACATAGTGCACAAGTGTTCATACATATTTTTCTTTGAAGGCATTTAGAGGCAAACCTCTCCGTACAGTTTGATCAACAAGCCAAAATAGCTGATAATTTTACCAGCTATTTTTTCTCAAGTGTTAGTACTACTATTGCACATCCTAAGATCCTTACAGAGACCATGACATTAACTTTTATGCCAAGAATTTTCTGTATGTTTATTTTTATCCATGGTATTGATCCAGGAGTCTACTGAAAAAAAAGTCAAGTCTAAATATTGTTCTTTAATACAATTCAACCCATAACTCATAATCATGTTTAACATGAACTACGTTTACCTTGTTCATCTAAAGCTATGTTCACAGAGGCTTTAGCAACATAGGTTTAATGAAAAGTCTATGCAAATGGACTGTAAAGAAATGCTGTTAGTTCAGACCCAGTTTTCCAGACATAGAGAAAGATTCAATAAGACTCAAGACTGCAAGGAGTGAATAGACAATAGCTACATTCAATCTGCACGATGAAGGTCCATTCCAAAAATCACAATCAGTTTCACTGTTTTGGACACACAAATGATTTAGTTTCTTCCAACAACTGCATGTTTGTGACCTTCAGGTTTTCAGTCAGAGCTGGGGTTTATTTTAAAGCCACTGCAAGGAGGTGCAGACCAATGTTTGCACATTTGGTTGGCACTTAATAAAACCAGACAATATAGTCTAACAATTAGCGTTTCTATAAACTATGATTTGGAATGATCATATGACTTAAACTAACATATTTAAAGACTTCATACAACATTTTCTCAACATTAAGCTTGCTTAAATGTGTGTTTTAGGCTTCTGTGCTTAAAACTCTTGAATTCACATGGAGCTACGTGAGTTTTTGAGACTGTTTCGAGCTCTATTTTCAAAATGCACAACCACTGAATGTCCTATCCATCAATCCATCTTGTTCCGCTCACTCGAGACTGGGTCGCAGGGGCAGTAGTCTAAGCAAAGATGCATAGACTTCCTAATCCCGAGCCACCTCCTCCAGCTCCCCAAGGCTTTCCCTAGCCATCTGAGAGATGTAGTCTCTCCAGCTTGTCCTGGGTCTTCCTTGGGGCCTCCGCCCAATGGGACATGCCAGGGAGGTGTCCCCAGGGAGGTGTCCCGACTAGATACTCTCTCCCCATCTCTAAGGGAGTGCCCAGCCACCCTATGGAGGAAGGTACTTTCGGCCTTTATTTGGGACTTCGTTCTTTCAGACACAACTGATCCAGCGACCGTATAACGACAGTCCAATCCGCCTCTCAATCTAACGCCTCAATCTTCCCTTACTTGAGAACAAGACCCCAAGATATTTAAACTCCTTCACCAGGGACAAGAGCAACTACCTTTGAAATTGCATTGAAAGTCAAACCAGTAGAACATAGACCCATCGGACACGCATTTGAAAGTGATCTATATACAAGTAGAGCCCTTTTTTGTTTCAAGGAAGTTCCAACGGTTTAAAAATCGATCATGGAGGAGAAATTGATATAAGCGGTTTGTGCCCAGCTATAATAATAGGACACATATTGAAATAGTGCCGTAAAAAGCAAGATTTGCACTACTTTGTCAATTTTCACCAAACCCTTCCAACTGTAGGTGCATGTGCTAGTATGATGCTTAATGCTTGTTCAAGAATGCTTTAAGTTCTTAGGCATCCTTCGTGTGAACATAGAAAAAGACATCTTTGCCTTATAAAGATAGGCCCAATTCCACCACTCACCCTAAATTATTTAATAAGAGCCAAAAATAAAGAAAGAAAGGAAAACATTTCTTTTTTTTATTTTTACACAGGTACTATACCAGTTTGCAAAATAATGCAACACTGATTGCAAAGCTCCTTGTGTTTTGATTTCTTTTGAACAGGCAGAATGTTCTGGCAGCGTCGTTGCACAAAGTCGGGAATCATATTTTGAAGTGCTGATTGTGCAGTTTGGAGGCCTTAAAAGGATTAGATACAGTATTGTAAAGCTCTCAAGAAATCAGATCCCAGTGGTTCAAAAACAGCCCACTCGACAGATCCCAAACTTGCTTTACCCAGTGTGAACTTCATTATATTGAGTGAATGCTTGAGATAACGATTTGAATTGCAAATCCTGTTGAAATACAGGTCATGCTAACCTATTTTGTTTTGATGAACTGTCTGTTGGCAAAGAGAGAATATTCAGGCGAATAGAGCCTCGGAGCTTCCTTTGAAGTCCTTCCCTAGTGAGACAATGACTGACTGTTCAGAGAAGCCCGGCTTATTGGGCACTTTGCTCTTTGTGCAGGAGGAGAGGCAAAGAAAGAGCTGTACAGCATCGGGTCCACCATATGGCTATCTGATCTTTCAGCGTGGAGCGATCTGCTGAACCTGTGGGAGCTTGGCTGAATTCACCACAGGCTTCATTTCAAACACCTCCAAAAATCAGTGAGTCACAGCGCTAAGACAAACCGCGAATCTCTGATACTGCCCTCGTTCACTCGGCAGTGTCGAGTCATGTCGGAAAACATCAAAAGGCAACTTAAATAAATTGATTTGGGGGGGGAAACAAGTCAATTTGCCTTTTTTTTTCTTGCTGTGTGCTAGATCAGAGGATTTCTCCAACCTCTCAGATAAGAAAATGCATTATTCATTAACTTTTTGATTAGAAAGCTGTGGTGGGTGTATTTTGTCATATCTGCAGGTTACTTTCAACCTGTTGGACAGATATCAAAGTTGCATTGATTTTTTTTTTCTCCACTTGGCATGAAAATAGAGAAGGAGATTTGGCAAAATGGCAAAAGGTTTAGTCAAATTACAGTGGGGTTCATTACAGTGCAGATAGTGATAACTGCAAACAACTTAAGGGGCTTCAGTTTCATATTCCTTAATTAACATTTTAAATCTGTACAACCAACTTTCCTGTATTCATGGTTTACTTGTGACAAGTTTTTTGCAAATAAAAAGTTGGGTAAGGATTTAAAAAGTCCTTCGTCTAAAGACCCTAAGAAAAATCTGCATATATATCACCCCTAAAATGTAGAAGTATAGTAGTAAAAAAGATCTCACTCCAGGACACAAATCCACCCAAAAAGAAAAACAAACATTCTTTTTGTCAAAACTGGAGAAACGGTTCTCAATTTCCTCCAGTTGATAGCACTCGGTGTCTGAATTTCATTAGAAATTCATTGAATCAGTTCTAAGGGGCAAGCAGGGAGGCTGCAGTTGTTACTCTTCATTAGCTGTTATCAGAAACATGAGCAGAGACAAAACACATTTTGATCACATTATACAGCGTGTTGAGGAGACAAGAGGAGAGACGGGGTTGAATGAAACCCCCGGAGATCCCATCAGATCTTCAACACGACTCTCACACCAGCCTGACTTTTAAACATGCGCACGCATATGCATTCACATCTTTACAGAATACGAACACGGCATGATATCATAGTGCGTTAAAAGTCTTATAAAGAAACCAGTAAAACTATTTTTTAAGAATTAATGAAGCATTTGGATTCAGTTTTAAAGTAAGATTCAAATTCTCTCAGAGTAGTATTATTTTATGAACAAAAGTTCATTGCTGAATGGGTTCTTCACCTGCAAGAAGTACTATTTCGACTACTTTCATTTCATAAATGTAATATAAGTTGTCAGAGATGAATTGCCAACCATTAGCTTAAATTAAATGAATGAATGATGTAGCTGCAATCACCCGCTGACAGATAGAATGAGCCCCAAGAAGATCTGAACAAGCGATAGGAGGAATAATACCAAGGTACTGAAATATAGATGCCCGTACATCACCAAATTTAGTATGGACTACTCTACTGTAAGTATATTGATTAGTACTTAATAAATGAGAAAATGAAAGAGTATGAATATGATCTTTCTGACACAATCCTGTATTTTTAAGGTATAGAGATCAAGTTATGCAGCAGAATATAGGGTCTTGTCTAAGGATCCTCACTGGATTCTAGCTGATTGCTGCCCTCAGAACTGAACCCAGATCCTGCAGCTAACTGAGCTATTCAGCCACCTCTAACTGTAATGTAAACTTTAATGTAAACAAATGCAAAAAATTAAATATATCTGAAAAAATTGTAAAACACAAACAGCAGGTCAAATACTTTATTTGAACATATTAGCTCAAAATTCTGCTTTTATAATAATAATGCAAACAAGAAAACAGTTGAAATAGTATTGCAACTATGTTTGTTTGAAAACCAGAAGTATTGCTGTTGTGGTTTGTCATACTAACAGCAATATGATTGGATACATCAGAACAAAATATCAGAATATTTCTAAGAACTTCACAACCTGATTAACTTGTTAGTTCATTCTGTGATGATGCTTTTATTGCATGTAAAACTAAATGTTTTTACTATTTCATCAGTTTGCTATTTATAGTGATTTAATTTCCTGCATGGACAGCATCATTCTTCATTTTCAGCCCCAGTAAATGCAGTGAGGATCAACCGTAATATTAATTTAAATACTTTTTTTTCCTTCGGTGCTCATTAATTTCAATCACCCGGTCAGGAAGGCTGACACAGAAGGTAATGTCCGTTGTGTGAAACAATAAAGTTAAATAAAAAAGCCGCAGTATTTATATGGATGGGCGGGGTCACAGTCATAGCGCTGCGTGAATGGACTCTTTCCTTGTGACGCCATGGAGTATCAAAGATCCCCGTGGGAAGAGATGTTAACTCTTTACAAATCAAAAAAATATAAACTGAGGACAAAAGTGCTAATTGTTGTCACACCCCGGCGTGCCACTGTCTTTACCCCCGCGTGCCAGCTGTGGCACGCGCACCCTAGGTTGCCGACCCCGTTTCTAGATATTTGGGTCAATATTTTGGTTTATTAGATGAGTTACTCTGGTGTTTTATAGTAAAACATCCTCCCAGCCCACTGTATATTCAACTGTTCCATCAATTGTATAACTTACACTGGGTTTACACCGCACACAGAAGCGCTGTAAAGCAGCGCGGAATGGAGGCCACTTCCACTCGGCGCTGCCTTGTTAACCTATAGTGGGGGGCATCTTTATCTGGCATTTACCGGTTCCATCCATAATAAACACCTGCTCTGGGTGATAATTCTCCTCCACGATTATTTTCTACTTGCTTTTAAGTCAGCTGATGCCATTTCTCCATGCAGGCTCGCTCTGTGTGTGTGTGTGTGTGTGTGTACGGGTAGCGGACTGGGCCAACTACGGAATGGGGGTTGGGTGTCTAAAAACACTATCAACAAGAGGGAGGGAGAGAGCAGTTGGCAACAAGTCAAGATGGACGATGTCAAATTAATTGCAGAAGATGCCTGTAAACTATGGAAGCGTATGTGTAACAAAATTAAAAAGAAAAGTCAATACTGGAAATGCTATTTCATTTTCAAAATGTACCTGCATTATTTGTCTCTTAATGAAATTAAAAAGCAATTCTTAGAACTGCTTCTCATTTTCTTCTTCAACACTGCTCTTTCTGTAACTTAATTAAAATAATAAGAATGGCATTTGACATTTAATTTTCAAAAGTTCTATGGTAAATCTGTAACAAAATTCAATCAGAAATATCAAACTTGAAAATTAAAATGCATAAACAGAAATGCTATTTCATTTTCAAAATGTACCAGCATTATTTGTCTCTTAAATTAAATGAAAAAGCAATTCTCAGAACTGCTTTCTCGTTTTCTTCTTCAACTCCGCTCACTTAACTAACTAAACAGTTTCTGATGGTATTTGTTTTTAGAATTATAAATAGCAGGCTTGAGAAAAAAAAAAAAATCACCCATAAGTCAATACAAGTTATCCTGTCGGTAATTTGTATTAAACATTTTAAGTAAAAAGTAATAACAAAATATATAGCGTAAATATAAAAATGTGTGTGTGTGTAAGGAATATCCAAAAAAACGGAATCAGAGGAGTCGATTTAACATACAAATTCTCATGTAAATGTATTTTCATTTGATGATATATATATATATATATATATATATATATATATATATATATATATATTATATATGCTGATGTTAGCAGTGAATGACCCTGATAACCTGAATTTGTGTCACTGATGGTATGACAGTCACACTGGAACTCCTGAATGGCAAATCAGCATTCGCAATTTTCAACATTTGCCACCAATCAGACTACAAAACAGGACGACCATTATGTCTGTCTGTCTCTCAGATCTTAGTGAATATTAAAGAAAAAAACTTTAAAAAAAGAACAGACCTTCAGAACCATTTCACCTAATTTCATCTAGCGTGTTGAAATTCCCACCGGAGGAAGAAGTATGTTTGACATTCCTGGCTGTTGCAAAGCCCTCCCACACCCTCATTACTCTCTATCAGACTGTATCTCTGCTTCTCCTGCCAACTCAGTCCCAGCTGATGAGGATCAAACTATCAGTAAAAACTCTTTAAGTGCAGCTGGAAAAGCTGTAGCAGCTCAGCTTATGAGTGTGTGGAGCAGCGCAGGTCATATTGATAAAAAAAAAAAAAAAAAAAGATGTCTGTTCAGATTTGACAAGATGAGAACCAGCTTCAATGCTGTCCACAGCTCATTCACTTTCCTGGGTTTTGTAAGGAAAAGAAAAACATCTTTAAGTTATCAGAATCTCAGTCCTTTATATGTCTATAATGTGTAAATTCCACTTCTTAACTTTTAATTAGTCTTCTAATCATTCATTTTAAATTAGAAATATTATAGGGCTAAATATGTTGAGATTTTTTATTTTAATTAAAAAAAGTGAGAAAAAATTGATCCAATCTGTTGCTTATATTTCCACACTTTTCTTGTTCTCATTCAAAATATCATACTTCCTACACTATAAGGTGCACTTGAAATCCTTGGATTAAAAAAAACAAAAAAAAACACAGTGAACCTTATAATTCCTAGGTCCTTATATGTGGATGGTTTCTTGTTGTGTTTACCGATGTTGAATTGTTTTTTAGAGGTACACTGCCCGCTATTAAAACCTCAGCCTGTTATTTTTACAAACTACAAACAAGATTGGGTGGTATTGTAAACACGCTAACGTGGCTAACGTGTAGCAGTGTTTTTTTTTTACCTGTTACTAGCAAGGTCGGGAGTTGGCATAGTCACAACAATGTTTGTTTCAGTAGTATTTTAAGTGTCGCAAACAAGTTTAGGAGTTCCAGGTATTATAAATACGGGAAACTGGCTAACACTTTGCCGTGTTCGACTTTGTTTTTGTGACGTTTTACTAGCAAGGTTGGGAGTTAGTAAAGTCACAGTAATATTTGTTGTGGTGGTACCAGTCTGTTTATATGTATTGCAAATGGTGTTAGAAGTTACAGGTGTCTTAAATATGCTAACCTTGCTAACATGTAGCGTTGTTCTACTATGTTTTTTTAACATGTTGTGAATATGCTAACACGACTAACACTTCTAACATGGCTAACATGTAGCATATTACAAACAAGTGCTAGGCTATTTCCTTTTTTTTTTTTTTTTTCTTTTCCTTGTCCTGTCCAACAGCTGAGCATGCTAGGCTATTTCCGAGTTCTTTACGTACCATCTAACAGCTAAAAAAATATATCGTGAAAAACTATCAAGTTCCCTGAATTTTAAAAGCAATTCAGACAGTCATTTTTTTTTAATGGTAAATATGACTGCAGATTTTCTAAAGTAACCCAACACATTTGAAGATTTACGAAGACTTTATGAATCATTTGTGATTATGTTGAAAATGTGGATGGTTGTGAAAAATACATCTCAGCAAATCTTTTCCTCATGAAAATTCTTTAAATGCAATGCATTGTGGTCTACATTTATCAATCTAGTAAGCATCGACGCACGCTGTTTTTTCTTAAAGAGATTTCTAGGGCACTGGTGTCAGATTTGTAGTTTTGGACAGCTCTACAAAATGGCAGAAACATTATATATGGTGCACATAGTAATGTGAAGTGAAAAAAATTTGAACACAACCTCAGAGTTACTATGAACAAAGTTAAAAAAGTGTGTTTGATGTATGGACTTATCTCTGACTTTTGTCTTGCGTTATAGCTCAGTGCACCTTATACGAAACTAGAAATATAACAAAAATAGAATATAACAAAAAATTATCCGGTGTGCCCTATAGAGCGAAAAATGAGATAAATCACCCCAATATTGTGTGTATTTTAGCTCATGTTCTAGCATAATATTAAACTGGCATTTCTACATACAATTTGTTTAAAAAAAAAAAAAAAATAAAGTTGATATTCCCATCATTAACTAAGTACTACATTACACTTTACCGGGAGTTTGATCCATGTGATGTGCTAGTTGTAGGTCACTTCAACTTATTACAAAGCAGCAGCTAAAATGATACATGGGTATTTAGATGAAGTTGGACACTCAAAATGAACACAGTCTGCTGAGCTTCACATCCCTTTCTAATTTTAAACACCTGCACCAACGTGGCTTCCCCAAAGCTAATTCAGTCTTTTCTAAACAGATGTTTGAAAAGCAGGTGGATCTTTTCCACCACTGCGGAACAAGATTCAGAAGAGGCATGATATAATGTTGTTTCTTTGAATTAGCAATCAGACAAAACTTTAGCAAACAGAGTCAGCAGGTTTCTTGATAAATGAATTCAGTATTTCTACACTCTACAAGGATCAGCTGTTTTGGTCAATGACTCTTAAAAAAAATCCCTATTTAACCAATAAATAGTCTTTAAAATATTTTTTTAAACAACAGATTTTGAATAAAATTAAAAGTGCTAAATTAAAACTACTTAGGCTAGCACAAAGCAATGCTGTATGAAGTTTTGATTATTTTATTTTTTTTTTAAAGCTTAACTTTTCTCCAATCCATGTTATTTTTGACATTTTTTTTACAAAAGTATCAAAAAGTGCCACTCCTAACGTTTGAGAAAAACATTTCCCATTTACACGGCCACTAAAGTTGTCTTGATTTGATGGGATCCGTGTTTAAGTTTCAGGTCATTGCTTTTAACCCTTGTTGTTTATCAGAATCATAACAAAAGCCAATTAATTAAGGTAATCAAGTTGTCTGACAGAGTCTAGCAGAGCATTTGATTGAGCTTTCATCTTGTGTGGCTTTACATGTTATTCATTACATGTGATGTGATATTGGGAAATGACACTGATAGAGTTTTCTCAAAGATGACGCTAAAACAACGAGTGGGATCGGGGGTTCTAATTTAACAACTGCACCAACTAATTATGCATATCGTCTCACACAAATTTGAGGGGGTCTCCATTTTTTTATTTATTTATTTTTTATCAAAGTTCAATTATGAGACACAGAAAGTAAAAAATAATCCATTCTTTGTTGAACAATGGTGCCAAAAATAAGTATGTATCTCCTACAAACAGGCAAGAACTATATCCCTAACAGATCTGTTTCTTTTTACTTACGACGTTTTTCTATCTTCCACTTGTCACCTGCATTAATGGCAGCCATTTGAACTGGTTATATGTATAAAAGACATTTGTTCACAACTTTAAAAAGTGAGACTGCACCTTTTCCACCATGACCAAGACCAAAGAGCTATCTGAGGACACCAGTAACAGAATTGTAGTCCTGAACAGGATTGAAATGAATCAGAAAAAACACTTTTTTCATGTATCCATCCCGTTTCCAAACCTGCATATTCCCTGTTGGGGTTGCAGGGCTGCTGGAGCCTATCCCAGCTACTGTTGGTCGAAGGTTGACAGTCTAGTACAGTACAACAGTACAGCACAGTATACCCTAGACAGGTCGCCAGTTTAAGCAGGGCCCACTACTTTTTCATAGATACTAATCCTGCGGTGTTCCAAAGGTCCCCCTGTTCAATCAAGCATATTTCCAGATATGTCTACAGTTTCCCAAAGAGCATCTGGAGGGTGATCGAGAGGGTGATTGGGAGAGTGTCAAATGGTCAGATGAGACCAACATAGAAATCTGAACACAGGAGTGGCAAATAAACGGCACTCACCGTCTTCAGAGGAGAACACTGAGTTGTATCCTCAGAACACCATACCTATTGTGAAACACAGGGGTGGAAATATCCTAATTCGAGGCTGCTTTTCTACAAATGGGAAAGTAGAACTTATCTATAATAGCTAAAGAGGGAATGTTTGAGAAAGGGATCTTGTTTGAGATGGCGCTCCCCGGAGGGCGACGTCGCAGAGCTTTCGGAGTGCACTTCTTTGTTTTCTTCAACAGCTTCTTCCCTGCTACAGTCAGACTGATGGCAAAAAAACAATAACCGAAAATGTAACAAAAAAAAAAAAAAACTTCCTCACTAAAAGTATATGTGCAATATTGGTCAACGTGCAATATTTCAGACTCTAAATTGCTCTTTTTATCATTCCATTTATGCTTTTTTATACTTTCTATAATTCTATTTTTTTATGTACATATTTCATCGCTATGCTATTTAAACTTGTACAGAAATCCTACTTTTTAACCCAGACAGTGACTCTGAGAGTTTTGCACCCGAATTCCAATATGTTTCAATGTACATTGTTGCATATTTGGCAAAAAATAAAAAACTTAAACCATGGAATGTGGCCAGGTTTTTGACATTTCATCCAAGAAATGCTCAAGAAGCTGCTCCTTGTTTTTTGCTAGACACATACTGTCAGTTATAAAGTACAGGTGCTTGAAAAAAACAAATAAAGGCAAAATTTCTGCATAAGATGCTTAATCAGTTTGAGTCAGTTTCTTCCTTAAGAGTGTTTTTTATATATTGTGTGTAAGATGTTGACTTGTTTTGCATCTTTTAACTGTCTGGAATAATTTTGTGTTGACTTATCATGAAATACTGCAACACAGGGTCATAAATTATTTGATTAAGTAGAGAAATTAGTATATGTTTTTTATTAAAATTAATTCGTATTTAGAATCAATTAAGGGCAATCTATAGTCTTTAATAATGACACATTTTATTTCTTTATTGGAATGTTTATTTGTTTAAATGTGATACTTTTGGTTCTTCATAGGCAACTTCACTGGTGATCATTAGATTAAACCAGCAGGCGTCAGTCTGCTGTTTCCCTCCTAGATGTCACTGAAGCACTCATCGTTGTGTTAAGGTGTCTTTTTGTAAATTTTTCCTGCTTTTTTCTTCAAAGTCTCTGTTCGTTAGCGTGTGGAAACACGACTTAAAAGATGCCTCCATCTGGGCTTGTGTGTGAATGCTACTGCAGCAGAGATATTTACTTCATAGAGTGCTTCTGAACTACAGTCGTAACGTTGCATTTGTGAGCCGCACTTTCAAGGTTACCGCACACCTTCCTGATGTAGGTACTATGAATTGATTTATTAATGAAACTGCCTTACTGTTTGTTCCTTTCTTTGTTCCTGTGTTAATGTAAAAGGTTTTGGATCCATTTCAAAATTGATTTTAATATTTTGTGCCAAATTGAATAAGAAGGTTGCATTTTTTTTTTTTTAATCGAGAGACTCCATTGTCTCTATAAATCGTTTTCCTTTCATCTCTTTTCCCTTCTTGCATGTAGTCTTTTAGCTCACTTTAACCCGTTTCATTCATTTCCCCTTTCTTTGTATCGTTGTAATTTTTCCCATTATCCCCATCTTTTTCTGTCTTTGAAGACTGCTTTGCTGACAGATGTTTGTAGAGAATAGCTTCTGACATTTCCGGGATTTTTCTCATCTGTCATCCGGCAAGCTGGTGCACTGGAGTTGAACAGACTGGGCTGACGGATATACACTAACCTCAGCTTTTTAAGCCTTCAACGCAGACTTTTCTGATGTGCAAAGCCATACAGAACACAAGCAGAACCCAACGGAACGAGTGAAGGTAATTCAAAATAATTGTGGTGGTCCAACTCTATTCTTCTGTTTGGCACTCATCTGTGGAGCTCTTCCTTTAAACGGCTCCTCCTTTCAAATGCAGACTGTTTCATGTCAAATGTGTTGCTGAAAGTCTTGGGGGTTTCAGAAAATGTGGTGGCAGTGTGCTCCCTTTTGCAATTCTTTTGTTCATTAGCACAAAAAAGAAGCTGGAATGGTACGTTCTGGCAGACATCTATAGCTGTGAGACTGGAATGGGGCCATAAAGATCAAGACCAGTCAACTCGGAGAAAAAATGAAATTCTTTTTGGCTTTTAAACGGCGTATTAACACTTTATTGTGAAAAGTCTTGCTCATCTGGCTGTACGGGCATTGGAAGGCGACATAATCTATAGGGTTCAATATGTCAGTCGACACTTCGCAGAGATAACAGCTTCAACGCTTCCAGGAAGGCTGTTAATAGGAATGGTTGAGAATTCTTCCAGAGACACTTTGTGAGATCAGACATAGCGTGGCTCAATGTAGTCATTTTAATTCATCCCAAAGATGTTCTACTGAGTTGCAGTCATTCAAGTTTACTATCAAACTCCCTTATGCTGGTCTTTCTGTACCGTCAATGAGTGCAAGTGTAAAGTCATGTCCACAAAAGAATGGGAGGTGTCAAATTTGTCCTCACAAATGGATGAAACTGTCAAAAATCTTTCAGCATTCTGCAGCATTTACAATTAAGGTGGTGCCTCAGAGATGAAGTCGTCTTACTACTAGGTAGGAAAGGACTTTGCGAAAACACTTCATATTTCATGAAGAACGTGTTCTTTAGTGTATAAAGGTAATACATAATCATATATATATGTGGATATAGTATACTCTGAAAGGCTTAAACATAGAATGATATAGGGCCTTAAGATACCCTCACACCACTTTCAATGAAAAGTCTATATAAACTCATGTAAACAGCCATTTCAGGCTTCTGCACTCAAAACTCTTGCTTTAACACACCACTACGCATATTTTTAAGACCAGGTTCAACCCCTATGAACAAAATTAAAGCTAAGCAAGTCAAACTTTCAGGGACTCAAATTTGGTAGTGACGTATAGATGACATCACCTTTAATTAACATAAGTACCAACTGTTTGAAAATTGATCAAAAATAATAATTAATAATTGCAGTTAGTGCACGGCTGGCAATATATGGCACCAAGTCTTACATATATGGGAAAGAGCTGTGAAAGAAAAGGCCTCAAGTAAGATTTGCGAAATTTGAACTACTTCAATATTTTGCACCAAGCCTTTTAGGTTGTGAACATGTGCTAGTTCTGGGTAGCAACAGTCCAGTATGAACACCATGGACATAAATGTAGGATCTTGAACCTGTTCTGAACGTAGCATTGTACTTGGACACAAAGCACTTGTCCCAGCAGTTCTCTCGGGAACCGTCAAACCCAGACTCATTGATCCGATTACCTGATGGAGACGTGTCTTTTGTCTCTCCAGAGTCTTACCTGCTCTATAATCCAGCGGTGGAGTGCTTTCTATTACTCCATCCACCCTTTTGCACTGGGCTTTGATGGAGCCGCTCTCCCACAGAAACATATTCCATTAAGCTCCCTATTCACAGTCTGCAGAGATGCACTGCAGAAAGTTGGTGACCTCTGCCCAGTGTGCAGCTCAGCATCTGCTGACCCCACTCTGTCAGTTTTTGCAGCTGGGTTGCAATCATTCCTGGTTGCTTCATTTTTTTATATTACAAACATGTGACTGGAAATCACTGGTAGCACAAAAATAGTAAGGAAACCCACTTGTGGCCATGGACGTGATGGGAAGCTGAATCCTACTATTATTTTGACACACAATCCCATTCAACTGAATTGTTGAGCTTGGTTATTAAAGTTAACAACAAACAAAACGAACTGAGGCAGAACCTTGAGAACACCAATTAAGTTCAAAAACAGCATGATGTCTTTTTTAAAGGACACATGAAAGAATCCGAGCAAAATCTACTGAAAACAACGTCTTGAACTAAGATAGTTATTTCAACAAGCAGCAGGTGGGGTGATTCAACTAAAGAACAATGAACGTTTTCACAACAGATAAAAGGCAGAACAGGAAAAACATCTTTCCAAACCTGCTTTATCCCTTTTGGGGGGTTGCTGCAGCCGATATCAGGTCTTGTTGGCCAAAGGCAGGAAACCCGGTGGACGGATCGCAAGTCTTTAGACTGTGGGAGAAAACTTGAGTGCCTGGAGAATGTGCAATGAGTTTCTTCCAGTGTGGGTCCTTGGACAAAACCCTGTATGCTACTGCCTAACTAGCCACAAGTCGAAATGTTCCTGTGCCAGTCCCCAGCCCAGATAAGATATAGGGTGTGTCAGGAAAGACATCCCACGTAAAAATCTCTACCAAACCTCCTGTTTCACCAGTTGCTTCACTGTGGCGCCCTCTGAAGGGATAAGCTGAAACAACAAGACAATTAAAGCCAAAAAGAATGCCTCAAGCACGTGATTTTTCACACACCAACCTGGAACTGAACTTTCACTAAGCTATAGGTCTAGTAGCAGCAAAAAACACAGTTGACTCCAAAAATGCATCAATAGTCTTCAGTTTTACCAATCGAAATACCCAGATCTAAGAAAGAACATACTATAATCAGTAAATCAAACAAACAAAAAACATTAAAGACAAAGCCTTGTTTTTCTTCTAGATGTTTGAACTTGTTGAACTACTTTGCTAAAAAATATTGAGACTCTTTCGTTGCAGTCAAGCAGTACTTTGTGTTTTTTCTCAAATCATACAAAAGACAAATTCTGCTTTTTAATGAGTAGTCTGGGTCTTTAATTTACAAGTTTGTATCTTTGGTATGCAATAAAAACTCAAGAGTCCAATTAATTCTCACCTTTTACCTTCATATTTGATGAAAAGTTGATCATCTTGTTTCAATGCCTCAGTGCTTCTGGTTCTTTCCTCTTAATGATAAAAATAAGAACAAAACTCAGGGATGAAGAAGCAAAAGTTCTTAGACCTATGTTTTTTTTAATGTGCCACAACAACAATTCAGGACATAAATGGGGCGGCCTTGGTGTAGCTGTAGGGCGGTTGACCACTTATCAGAAGATTGCAGGTTCGATTCCTGCCTTGCCCACCCAAGTGTCCTTGGGTAAGACACTGAACCCACTTTTCCTCTGATGGACGGTTGCTGTCAATGTGTGAGTGTGTGTGTGTGAATGGGACATATGACTGTAAAGAGCTTAGGGCCTTCAAGAAAGGTAGTAAACGCTAAACAAGTATACGCTATTGACCAAAAGAGTTGGGTATACAGGTCCCTCCTTCCAAAAATTGGTCAGCTTGCTCAAGAGTCCATGTAAACTGTATAGCCCAAACCATTGCTTCCCCTCTGGCTACTTCCCATTGCTTAAATTGAAGGGGCATTAGAAGCTATAGTAGTGTACGGACATTTCTTCAAGAAGCAGCTGTAGGGACTTAGTGCTTGCTATCCCACTGCTGATAGGATGATCCATGTCGGACTTGTGGCACAGAGGAGAAAAGCATTTCTTCCTGTGGGTGTGCTCTGATTAGGGGTGTGAATTGGCAAGAGTCTGGCAGTACGATAAATTTCCCGATACATGTCTCATGGTACAATACATATCACGATATATATGGAGACTGTGTCTAAGAGGCTCAGTGTACTGTGCTGCCAACTAGTCGGCGGGGGTTTAGCTGGAAAACAAAAATAAGACGCAGAAGGACGCTCATAAATAATTAAATATCGTCTTGTTAACATTTTAAATCGATACAAGTATTGTCAAACAAAATATCGCGATACATCACCAAATCAGTTTTTCCCTGCACTCATAGCATTGATGCACAGAAGTTTACATTTAGATGTCAATAATGAGTTTTTGGCTTTTTAAAGTTATAAAACCAATGTTATGTATTTTCTGAGCGTTAGCGACACTGGTAGCAATGCACTAACCTGGACGTCCATATTTGAAGATGAATGTGTTTCATAGTTCTCGGCTTGGAGGGATAGGGAAAGCCGTTGTAGGGAAACACTTTGGATTAGGCCAAACAATGCTTTGCTTTTAGACACAAAATGGAAAAATATGAATGATCATCAATAAAAATATTGTGCCTTCCTGCCCGAGTTAGTGTTATTGATGTCAGGATTGACTTTTTCGCTCGTTAGCCGAATGAGTTGTGCCGCAAGACCACCCGCCGTTAATTGAAAGAGTCATCACTGTCTCCTCCTGCGTGTGCGTTTCAACCATGCAAACAGGAAAACCAATCCAGTTTAAAGGGCCTACTTCCAAACACGCCTGTTTGTTGTGAATTACAAGATAATTGCAGCTCTGCCTGTTTTGCATGGTGTGATCCATGTCCGTTGCGAACCCCACTGTGGTTATGAATTAAATAAATGTAAAGTGTTAATTGCTCCTTTGCCACTTGGCAAAATCCTGGAATGACTTACTGGGCCTTTGGGAACCTACACACCTCATTTTGAAACCCTTTGTGTCCCAGCTGGGCTTCAAGCTGTAAATTCATCGGTCCGTGAGCCAGCGGCCGCCGGTTCAGTCAGACTCTCGCTCTGCTGTGGGCTGCAGGAAAAGTGGAATAACTGCATGTTCTCATTGCCTGACAAGAGGGTCAGCTATTCTTTTGCTGGTTTGTAATCAAAACCCATTTTCTAGTTCCGGCAAATTAAACTGTGTAGCGCTGACCACTCATTTGATGATATTTTGTATTCAAGGATGAGTGCCTGTGTGCATCTGGGGTACGATGTGTGCATAGATATTTTTTGTTTTTTTTTTTTTTTTTAAGAAAACATGGGAAGCAGTATCTATACATAGCACATCATTCCCTTGTCAGAATTGCATAGTGACTTGAAAACACATGCAGCTTATTTTACATACTACCTATTGTACGAATTCTAGCTATGTGTACATCTAATTGAAGTTGAAATGTATTCCTTAATTTTGAACATCATCGAGCTACAATTTTGTGCTCTGTCAAGCTATGTAAACCATGGGCCAAACACTCGTCCAACATTGCGCTAAATGTGGATTCTTGAACAAGTCCATGGTGTTCACACTGGACAAGCAGGTAAGTGCTTCTTCTAAGCATAATTGAAATCAAGCTCCTTAACAGTATAGAAGTTGTTACTCTATCGTGTGCTGCCTTGTATTTTTTGGTTTTCTTCTCTTTTTTGGTGTTTCTTTTTTATCCATTTATCATTGATAAGTTGAAACTTTTCCCCTGGGATTTCAATTTTAAGTCAGTTTTTGGATCTAAAATGGTCAAATGTCATACATTGTGTATATCAACAAAAGGTCAAGAAAACAAATTCAAATTCTTTGAGTTTGTCTTTATGTTACTATGTTTTTTAAATTAGTATCATCGACTCAGTTTTGAGGTTTGGTGATTCAGAATGAAATCTCCCCACTACTATGATCTGTTATCAGGTTTGTCATTCTGTTTGGATGGCAGTAGGTTAAACTGCAAGTCCAAGATGGGTTATAGAATACTTCATTTCCTGTAATAAATATGGATTTCTTGACAAAACTTTATTTTTTCTTTTAAGTAAATGCATAGAAATCAGGAAATCACCTCTTTTATTTACTGACTTAAAGAGCTGGAATTAATTTTTCATTTCATTTTTTAGCTTATACCTTTGTATCTTTTATAGAAAGCAGACTTCTCAACACAGATTGGAAATTGTTCAGGACTCAAAGGAGACAAAATTAAATCTTAAAACACAAGCTTTTTTTCTTTACCTGCATACCTTTTTTAAAAAATGTATCTTTTTAACCTTTATAAAGATGTAATGCCATATGTCTTTGAATTGCATTTTCCTAAATGCTGCATATCATACTTGACACTGATGGTCACCTATATTTATGCGTCTTGTTGTCAGCGGCTCAATGTTGATACAGATGCAGCAGATTTGATGGGTCAGGCATCGAAATCTCTCTTTATGGTACTTTTCTGTGACATGATACCCTTTGCTCTTGGCAGAAATTGGATGGAAAAATCCATCTCAGCTCAATTTAGGCCTCTTCTGAAGCTGTCATATAAAAATTTGTGCCATACAAACATGGCGTACAATGGCTATGAAAGCTTGGAATGACATAAAAAGAACAAGTATATATGCATCCAGTGCGTGAGTATTCACAACATAAAATCAGTAGTTTTGCAGATAAAAGTTCAAACATGGCAACCTAACTTCAAAGTATTAGAATTCATAGCAATATGTAAATGGAGATTATTGTTGTGCAACGTTTTATCTTGCTCAAAACCAGTAATTTTAGTTGGAAAATGGTCCAAAATTATAGTCCTAAATGATAAATCAACAGCTTGACAGAACCTGCTATTCTTTTCCAAATTTGCTGTTGCAGCCGATAATAATTCATTGTTCTAGTCTTTCCTATTGATCTATAAGAGCAAGCTTTGGGGTAAAACTTTAGTAATTCACTATAAATTTCATCTACAGCCCTGAAACTTGACTTTTCTTTCTGTTTTTTAATGCATTGTCTCCCCAATCAACAGTCGCTCAATAGTGCGACTGGAAGAATGAGCAACTGGCAGAGAGCTAACGCTCCCACAGGATCCAAAATGTCAGCCAGCAAGAACTAAGATGTAGTAAGCCCTTGTTTCCCTCAACAGCCGCCACTTCATCAAGCCCTCGTGCTCTGATTACGCTCCGGGTCATTAAACAAGAGGAAACACGGGCAGGTAGGATTAAGACAAAGCCTTTTCTTGGAACTAATCTTGTACACAGGCTGAACATATGGGAGTAAGAAGACATCTTTAACATCTGATAAACACGACAGTTTAGCTTCAACAACCATTAGGGTTGATAAATGCTTCAACAAGGTTGAGCGAATCCGAAATGTCTAAAAAGGTCAAATGTTAAATGGGACGGGGTATTTTAAGCTGAAGCAGTTTTTAAACATAATTAGATGGAATCTTCTCATTGTGCTGTTGGATGTTCTTGACTTCTATTTTTCGAGTGTCTTCAAAACAAATGTATCTTAAAACAGTGGTCCTCGACCCTTGGGTCACAGACCAGAACTGCTTCAATTGGTCACATGGTACCAGCCCACATACGAAAATTAAATAAATAAAAAAATACATACGCCAACTTATACTTTATGTTATTACTGTTTTGGTTCTAATCAGATTCTGAAGAAATTTTCTCCTCCAGATCTATCCATGACTCACTTTATGTCTAATCATTCAGCTTAGTCATGTGTCCTAACACAGTGGTCCCCAACCTTTTTGTCGCTGCAGACCGGTCAACCCACGAAGATTTTACCACGGCCCGGGGGGGGGGCTTTTTGTTCATATAACGCTGTTATCCCTTCCAGATAAAATATACAAAGTAAATGAAAAAGGAATAGTTATTAATCATTCAGTTTTTAATTCTTTATATTTTAAGCTTTTTTTTTTCCCTTTTTAAATATATTTGAAGTGAAAAACACTAAACTCTGCAACCACAATCCAAAATACAAAAGTGTGCAAAACCAACAAATAAAGTCTTTTACTCGCAATAACGTTAAGAAAGACAAATGTTTCTCAGCTTTGAGGATGTAATCTGGTTTCTTAAAGATCTGTTCTGTTTTAGAGACGATTCTGCTCAGGTTGGTTGTGGAGCCATAAATACATAGAATTTATCTTCAAATATAGAATTATTTCCTGCAGATTTTCTTCTTTCATTCTATCAAAAGTCAATCGTTCCAGTTTTTTTCTTCTTTTCTAATGATCTCGTTTTCTTTACGTTTTGTGTTAATGTTGTTTCTCTCCGTCCTGTGCTTCTGAACGTTCAAACCCCCCCCCCCCCAACACACACGCGCAGTGCCCATGCGCGCGTGGTCAGCTTTCAGTCTCTCTTTCTCTCCGTTTCTTTTCATCTCTGTTTAACATTTTTCCATTGCAATTCTTTAGGTTGAATTAAATATTTCTCCTTTCTGTTTGGATATAACTAGCGCTCAAGCTAATCGCGAGAATCCGGTCGATTTTCAAAATAAAATATTTCCGTCTCATAAAAAAAAAAATTTAAAAAAATTCTCCCGCGGCCCGGTGGCAATGAGTCCACGGACCGGTACCGGTCCGCGGCCCGGTGGTTGGGGACCACTGTCCTAACACATTTACTACCTTCAGATGATCCAACTGCTAAACTTTAAGGTCAAGATGGAAGCGGCTCCGGATGAAGCAGTTTTGGGAAATTGTGGTTGGTGATTTATTTTCTTCGGAGCTGCGGATCCCACTATTCTGCAAGACATGCCTAACTTTTGATGAGCTGTGTGCTATGGGACCTCATGCGGTGCATGGTATCCGGTTGTTGGTCACGTAATTCATTTAATTAAAAAAAAAGTCTTTCCGTTGCAGTTTTGCAAAAATATTTCAGTTTTGATTGAAATAACCAGGCTCAAAAACCAGGAATTCATTAGTTCATAGTCTGTGGCCAAAAATATTACTTCATAAAAATCAACAATTAACAAAAAACACATAAGCAAAGGATTTCTTTAGATAAGGATTTCCAGGAAAACTCCAATATCCTACAGAAAGGATATTTTCTCCTGTTTATCTTTTGCCGTTTTGGCCTGACTGCCTCTTGACTAAATCTCCCACATGCTGCATGGTTTTCAGACAAAACCTCCACACTTCTGGTGGAACAAATGTACACTATTAGTTTCAAAGACAGTGGGCCATCCAGACTGTTCATCTAAGAAGTCTAAAAAGACAGAGTTGGAGGTACTAAAAGGTTTATTATCACTAATGGTAAAGGAAATTAGCTTTTGGCTAATGGCATCATTAAAGAGAAAGGTACGCTGGGTTTTTAGATCAACATATTCTACCTTTAAAAGTAATGGCATTTCAGCAGTCTTCATGAATTTTTAAACATAGCAATATTCCCAAATCGTCACTATATGTAGAAGAAAAAAGACCAACACAACAGCACAGCTTCAGGGAATATTTTGGATGTATTATGTTCTAACACCAGATTTAAATGATTGCAGTTACAGACTAAGAACAACCCAATTACAAACATTCATAAAATACCTACAATCAGATAGAGCTTCTTCCTTTAAGGAAAAAATGGCAAGAGGGAAATCTCATAACCACAAGTGAGATTAATTTGTGTTAGCATCTTAAAAAAGATCCAAATGAAGAAAATCTATGCTTCTACAGTTCTGCAAGTTGAGGTCTGTAAAGTTCATCATAGAAACACTTCACTAAAGAATCTAGATAATCACATAGTCTGATGTTTCAAACTTGTATTTTAGTAACTTTGTAGTAAATAAGTCTTTGGTTACCTCAATAGTTTTTATTCCAACTTTAGCAAAAGCAGACAAATGATTCTCATAGTTCTTTACCTGGTTTGCATTCACTGGATCTACTTTGGTCCATTCTTCCATGCAGATTTTCTTATGAGCTGTGATGTTTTGAGGCTGTTGCTAGGCAACTCCTTGTACAGATTCTCAGTTGGTTGGTCTGCTTTAGCAACTCCACAACCTCGAAATGCTTTAAATTATTTAATGCCTGGATTATTTGTTGGGGATCATTGTTACGGTAGAAATTGTTTAATTCTCAATGGCTTCACTGAAAGAAGGAAGTTTTTGGCCAAAATCTCATCATACATAGATCCATTTATCATTTCCTTAATATAGGGATGTGACTAAAATTTTCAAATTCATTGGATTGCTGTGATATTTATGTCAGTGGAAAGGTCTGGAAGAGACCATTCTAACAGTATAAAGATCATTCAGATAGGCCAAAGTATAAAAAAGTTACAGCCCTTTAAGTGACGACAAGTAAGGGCAAAATTTTATTCTCCTGAATAAACAGCAAAAACAGGATATTTCTGTGACCCAAAATAAAGATGAGTGTTTTCAAACTGTCATAACTTTCTTATTACTTATCTGTTCCATGAAAATGAGGCATCATTGGAAAGCTAGTAAAAAGAACTACAAGAACCAAGTGACAATTTTTGAATACAATCAATATTTATTTCCACAGTATCAAATAATCACAGATTATCAATATAATCATGACATTAATACAATTAAATCTGAAGCAAACAGATGTTGCGGGGCAGAGTAAATCTTCAGTTGGACATAAAATGACTTTGCATTAAAAATACACCTTTCAATCAGACATTTTATTTACACAATAGATTTTTTTTTTTACATTTTCAATCAAAACATTCACAGAGATTCCGAACTTTAACTGGAAAAATAGAAGTTTCCAGAGTATTAAAAAAGAAAACAAATTTGAGTTCACTAGTCTTGAGAAATTCCCTATTTATGAATTTAAAGAGAAAACCAAAAGAGAGAAGAAAATATTGTCACTGTTCTGCATATCTTAAGAAATAACTAAATCATCACAGATTAATCAGCAGCAAGGGCATGTACAGATGTCAAAGTCAACTGCGTCCTCAGATGTTTCATTTTGTCCCCAGTATCCAATTACGTACGTTCCACCAGCCTTCTTTTTCAGTTTTTGAATCTTTCCATTATACACTGTTTTTGATTCTGTTTGTTCATCATACCAAACATGGCAAATCAGACGGCCTACAACTCTACCTAAAAGAATGTCATGGACACCTGTGGATAACAGTTTCATCAACATAGGAAACTCTTTAGAAATGTCCAATTTTGGATTTTTAAGCATTTCTCAACTTTTTTCTTTCAGAAACTGCTTTCTTTTGTGTTTATGGCAATTCTGTGCATAATTTCTTCTCTTATTTCACTGAATTTCTTGCGATGATTTGACGCTGTTTTCGGGCAAGAGAAATTGATGATTTTAACAAATGTTCCTCTTCTCAGAATCAAGATTATCAAGATAGTCACATGTTTTGTTTTTTTGGGCCCTTAGTTTAGATGAAATAAAAGAAACGGCTGCATTTGGAGCACGGCTTTTTGGCTGCAGAGAACATGCCCATTACTGCCTCAGCATCAATGTTATGGCAACGAGCTGACTCAGTTTCTTTTTAGTTAAGACTTCAGTAATGTCCAGACTGAAATAACGACTGTACTGTCTTTCAAGCACTGCAAACAATCTTAACCAAGCATCTCTCATCATAGTGGCAAAGAGAGACCTATCAGCTGGCTCCATCTGGAGTTTTGGCAAAAGACAAATCCTGTATTTCATCACCAAAAAAGTTTTTTTTCAAGACTAATGTTTCCAAAGGAACCTCAGAATAGGATTTCATAGTTGAATTGCCTTTCTGACAATGTCGATGCCATCAACATGACTCACAGTCTGCGTACCAGCAGCAGTAAAAAATTTGACATCCAAGTCCAGACAGAAATTTTCCAAGTAAACCAAAACTTGCATTTCCACTTTACCAGTAGCTGAACTAAAGTCAGACAAAATGGCAGACTGCAAACCACCGCATGAAACATTTCCAGTAGAAAAAAAGTTAAAGAATACATCATAGTGGCACATCAGCTGTTCACAAATACCAAAAAGTACATGCAACCTGTTTCCCTGTATCTGGAAGAAGGCCTTTAGGCAATCCTGACTTTTCTAAAAAGAAAACAAATCCCCTGGGGTCACCTTTTCCGTCTTTGTACCTGAATTTGTTGATAGCAAGGACAAGATTTGCAGCAATGCAGTCATTTCCATAAAGACTGCTCCTGACTGTCTCAGCACTCTTCAGAGTTGATCTGCATGAACTGGCAATCGTTTCTAAGGGATGCAGATGACAATTCAATTCATTAAATGAACACCCCCCATGCCTCTTCTAATTGACGAATAGTTGAGTGATTGACTGCAACACGATCAGTCAAAGTATTTTTTATGTTGCCGATAATAGTTTTTCTGATATTTTCAAAATTACAATCATAAATTTTTGTGTAAACATCTGATACTCTATCAAGTGACTGTTGTATTTGGAGCTGGTAATCTTCTGCTGTTCCTCCCAGGCGGAGGTCAAGGGACATAATTAAACAATCTGTGCCACTAGTGAAGTGAATTTCATTTACATGAAGACCTTCCTGGGTTGTGGCATCATCAAAACCCATTGTGAGGTTTTCATTATTTAATAAAAACTCTGCAACCTGAAAATCTGAAACAACACCCAATTCCCTAACCATTTGTTCCACAGTTGAACGATGGGGACACAATCAATTTTAAAACCGGACCTCTGAGCAATTTTTGAATGAGAATGGGGACACTACTGGTGGGCACATTATTTGAAATGTAGTCATACACTACCATTCTAAGGTCAAATGGGTAGTTTCTACCTTCTCTTTCAAAGATTTTGGACTGCTCATTTTTAATCAACTGAATTTTTTCCTGCAGAACAAAATTTTCATTTTCCAACTCTGCAATTCTTTTACTTTGTAGTTTAACAGTTTCCTCTACATCATGCCCCTGTGAATCATCACTTTCACGCACCAAGCAGGAGATTCAGCAACCTGTTTCCTTTTATGATACTGTTTTAATTGCATGTGCTTTTTTTTCTCATAAGCCAACTCCTTCTTAACTTGTCTAAATCAGCAATGTCACCTCTGCTCTGATCTCTTTCCTCAACAGAGTTATAACTGCATTCTTTTTGGCAATAATATCTTTTTTCCGATTTAAGTCCTGATTTAGGTATTTCAAATGTTGACCACTGTTTGATTTGAATTGCCCCTGCAAAGACTTAACAGATTCTTTATATTTTTCTTCATGTCAGAACTAGTTTTTGTAACAAAGTTCAGTCTGTCTCTGATTGTTCTGCATTTCGGTGTTAAGGGAGTCCTCTGTGATGTTCGTACAACAGATGATGGCGTAGTACTCGTGCTTGGCTCTTCCTCAGCAGTGACCTCAGAAGCAGTTTTAGGGGTCAAAGAAGTTTGAAATGTGGATGGCTGTGACAAGTCAGATGCAACAGATGGAGCCTCATGAGGTGAAGGCTGAGCCAAGGTGTAAAAAGAAAAATCTTGGCTACACACATCTTGAAAATTTTCCCTGTCACTTTCACGGCCTAAATTTGTGTATTTTCTGATAGTGCGATTGAGCAGCTGAATAAAACTGCATGGTTTTACAACACAGTCAGTTCCTAAGATTTTGGATAATTCTTTGATTGAGGCACTAACAGATCGCTGGTTATGAAAATAAATCTGTAGAACATGCCCGTTCTTCAAGGGTGGGAGGCTGGGATGTCCTTGTAGTGCTCGGCAACAAATGTGGCTGCAATCCCAGGCTTCTGGTGAACCTTTTTAGGGGCCATGGAGTCAGAAACTGAAATAACAGAAAATATGAATGAATATCAATGCTGCAGATCAAATTTTCACAGAAAATATGAAAAACTGATGATTGGAATTAAAAAAATGTGTCTGCAGTGTGCAAAAATATAAAAGTAGTGTGTTAAAATATTAAAATATTTGTAAAATTCCTGATTAATGTTTATTTTATTTAAAACACATTTTATTAAAAATACAGCATTGTAAAAGTATTATATTCAGGAATGTTCTCATGCATGTTTGTATTTATTGGTTGCAGCTAATCAGCTTGCTAGAAACCGGTCACGTGACCGCATGCTCTTTGTTGTAACCTCGGAAGAGCCCAAGAAAATCCTAAATCATCTAAGTCATCCAATGATCAAATGAAATGTAACTATTCTTGATTCATAAAAAACATTCTTAAAACTCATATCAAGCTACAATTTCACAAAAAACGTAGATAATAACTGAATTATGAAAGAGTATGCAGGACCAAAACAGTCGGCATTTATCCATCATGGCGGACATTCGCTACTCGGACAACGCGGACTGCGAATCAAAAAAAGGTATCTGCTAAGTCATATTTTTACATGAAATTTTCAGGAGATGGAAAAAACAAGCATACAAATCGACTAGTACAAATTAAACAACAACTAACTTACCTCAGAAACTGACGTCTTATTTTGTCGAGCAAGATTTTCACCGGCAAAATTTCCAACGTTGTACTGCACGGATTGAAAAGTTTTGAGAATCATGTTAAAGACAAATTTATGGACGAAGTTATTACCAGAGTTTCCCGACTTCACATTACCTACCAATCGAGTGGTGCGTAAACAAAGAGAGTGTAAATGCAGCAGCCGCGCGCGAAGGTCTGATCAGTGATCTGGAAGAAACTTCCGGTAGCTACGCCCCCTGATGCGCGCGTCCCTACTTAATATTTATCAATTGTCCTACCGCCTATGCAGAAAAAGAGATCCATAGCGTGATACTTCCACCCCTGTGCCTCACATTGGGTATGGTGTTTTTTTTGGATACAACTTGGCAATCTTCAAGTAAGTGTCGTTTGTGAAACTCTATAAGGAGGATCTACCTCAATTTCAGGCACACTGGGTTGTGCTATCCTAGGCATGTTAGCGTTAAGTGGCATCATCTGGAACCCACAAGACAACCCACGGAACTTTTTTCTCAATAATTTGAGATTTTCCACTGGTGTCCACAGCAGACATGAAATTCTGTCTCCCTTTATCATGGGAGGGATAACATGTCAATGCATGGGTAGGGTCATCTGGACCCCACAAGATAGCACAAGGGTACACACATTATCTATTAGCCCTCCACTTTGAATCAATAGCTAAATGGCTCGACTTTTTCTCAGCCAATCACAATCCTATTTTTCTGTCTTTAACCCTCTAGAACTGATGGAGGTCCTAAGGCGTCCTGCTAAGTTTACTACAGCAACAACCACCAGTGTTGTCCACAAAACATGGAAACTCTGCGTTTCTCGGCGAAAGTCCCGCCCGCCGCCGGGCAGGCAGCCCACAGTGGAAGCAGAGCGAAACTGACCTGTACGCAATTAGAAATTCCACAAGGAGGAAACCAATCCTAATTTTATGTTGGGATGGGTCCAACATGAGCTTTCTACAACAATCACTGGCATTGTGAAAAAAAATCGCGAAACTCTGCGATTCTCCGCGAAAGTCGTGCCCACTGCTGTTACGAGAGGCGGGCAACAGAGTAGACAGACACGCCCCCGCCTGAGAGCAGATTCCAGGCAACCAGACCTGAAATCTAGCAGGATCAAATATCTCCCTAAAATCTTTTTATTATTCCTCAATTCAATTCAATTCAATTTTATTTATATAGCCCAAAATCACAAAGAATTTTGCCTCATTGGGCTTCAACACTACAAGGAAAAGTGTATGAGGAAAAAGAAAAAGCGGAAAAAAAGAAAAGAAAAAAATAATTGAATTCTAAGAGAGAAATTCTTTTTTGGGGGAGCTGCCTGGGACCTGAAAACACACTGGCTGGCTGTATAAAAGAACGGTCACATCATTGATCAGTGAGGTCTGTGATCCTCTATCAACAGAAACTGTTCATGTAACCAAAATAAGGAATCTGTGAATTTAGCCTAGAATTTTTTTTTTTTTTGGGATATTTTCATTCAAAAATGTGTTGATTAACTTTATTATAATCTTTTTTTTTTTTTTTTTTTTATGAAATTACATCTAAAACCTTCATTCTATGTTGCAAAAACAGTTTGTTAAACATTTTTGGGGTTTCCACAGCAAAATTAATCCTATTTTTCCAGACGGAATTTTCTGTTTTCGCATGATTTTATGTCTATTGTATGAATACAACATGGAATAATGACAAAACAAAGGTCGTGTCACATAGCCCAGGTTGTACTGATTAAAGTGATCCCAAATAAACATGCATATAGTCTTTCAAATAAAAAATACAGAAGTAAATTCAAAAGTAATCAAAAACACAGTAAATAAAGTAAATAAGAGGGCAGAAACTTCGACTTGGATCTTAAGGCGGGAAAAGCGCTGGTCGGATTCTTGCTGTTGTTGGACACCTTTCCACCAATCGCCAGATTTCATTGTGTGATGACTATAGCTCTACACCTAACTTGTCCGTTCCATTTTTCTATGAACCTAATAATCTTTTGGCAAATTCCTCTTATTCCTTTATGGTTCATTTGGTTCTCTGCAGCAGTCAGGCTGAACTGAATGCTGGGTAAAATACAAAAGTACATGGAGAATTAGCATAATCTGGTGGTTGGAAAGTTCCACCCTGAGGAAAATGTTCTTAATCTTCTCTGTCTATCAGATCACAGTTAGAGTATTAAATTCATCTCCTTTGTTGAGAATGTATCTTTTTTTTTTTTTTTTCCATTTCTGACCTGCCCGGGGTTTACCCAAAGATGGAACATTTAATCTAAAATATGGTCATGTGACTTTTTTTTGTGTCTAATAGTTTTTCTTGAAAGACTTGAAGCTTGGAATTTTGATTTTCAATCTTGGTTGGATATGATTTATAGCTCAGAATTAAAATCTAACATTTTTGTTGGAGTGTAGTTTGGAAGGAAAATACAAATAAGAAGTTTTAGCTACTTAAATGAAATATAAAAACCACAGAACAAAAGAGTGAAAAATGGGGTTTTAAACCAGACTATAAATCTGTTTTTATTAAGACAAACAGAATCTGGCTTTCTTGTTAGCAACTCAGCTTCTAAAGAGAAAATGTGTTGATATAAAGACCCCAAACAATTTATATTTCCTAAACACATTTTTGATTACTTTTCTTTTTTCTTTAAACTGTCAATGTTAATAAAATAATTCCAGTATAGAATAAGTACAAAGATGTGATTAATTATGTAAAAGTGCCAAAATGAATGCATTCTGATCATGGGAGACGACAGAGGAAATTCATTGGAGCCAATCAAGACACAGAACACAAAGACTAAAAAATACTAATTAATGTCTTTAAAAACAGCTTAATACCACGTTACTGTTAAGTCAAACTCAGAAACTGAGGTTTCAATAGATTTTAAAATAAATAAAAAGTAGAAAAAAAAAAAAAGAAAAATACGTTACGAATTTGTTAAAGAAATCATTAAAAGAAAAAAAATATGTTGAAAATAAAACAGCAGAGAGGAAAAAAGAGAAAAAAAAATGTCAGGTGGGGCGGCGTTAATTAGGTTTCCAGATGCGCGCACCGGAGGTGATTTGGATGTGGCGCATCCGTGGCGCATCCATAGCGCGAGACAGCAGAGCTCGGGTCGGCAAACTTGTGACCAGAAAATAATCTGATCCTTCTAAAAGCATCAAAATCACGGAGGCAGCCGGTAAGATTCGATAGTTGCGCAAAGCGCAGTCGCGGCGATCAGCTGTTATATTCTCCGATGCACTGTTTGCTATGTCTGTGTCAGCTGCCACGTCAGCACAAACTTTTGTTTGCTTAGTCGATATTTATTCATTGCAACCATACAATGCAGTTATTTATATGAAGATTGTTATTTAAGAAAGTAATTTATTTAATCATTGAATATCTTTATTCATAAGACACTGCTATTTATAAAGTTAAAAATATTTATTTATTTATTGCTGTTGACACCGATAATTTGTGTAAGTTAACGTTTGATTAAATGATGTGAAAAATGTTACTATAATAGAATTAAGCACTGAGTCAAAATGTTACTATTAGAATTTGGTAAAATATATTAGATGTTATGTATGTTGTAAGTTGGTGACTTGTTCTTAAACATTGTTTTTTTGTTTAGGTTTTCACCACATACATGTAAACCAGATATCTCAAGCCTCTCTCTGTCCTGTCCAAACTAAAGTTGGAAAATAAAACAAAGAAAAGCTAAGATGTTTCTGGATGGTGTGTGAAAATCCTGCTGAAGAAGTCCGTGGATGCTTTGCCCCTTCAAGTGGGGAAATAATAACTTGACAGTGAAAAACCGGGCCTAACTGTGGAAAAGACAAACCCCAACAGTGAAAGCTGAAAGATTCTTCTAAAAAATAAAAGAAATTCTAACTGTGTGAGGAAAGACATTGGATATTGAATCCCAAGTACCAACAAACTAAATACAAACCAAAATGTCTGAGTCTAAGAAGTCTGTTGAACAATTAAAAGCTGAGAAGACAAAAGCAGAAAGATCATTCATTGAACAACTAAAAGCTGAGAAGACAAAAGCAGAAAGATCATTCATTGAACAACTAAAAGCTGAGAGGACAAAAGCAAAAAAAGATTATCTCACGTCTTGTTAACACCATACAGAGGAATTATAAGGAGATGACTGAAGAGGAGCTAAAGGACAGTTTCAACAAGCTCACTCTCGAAGCTGAGAAAGTCATGAACTCAAATGATGAAGTGGAGATGGGACTCATTGCAGAGTTAGAGGAGGACCCAGACACGGAAGAAGATGCGTTAACAGAACAGCAAAAAGCGGACATCACAAAAACTGCTAGTGAATGTGAGTCAAAGACAAAAGAAACCAAAGCTCTCCTCCAAAACACTCTGTGGGATGACTTTGGACATGTTGAGTTAACCACGGCTTTCCAAGTGGCGGAAGCTGAGTGCGAACGTGCAGCTGCAGTACACCCGGATGGCAACCAGGAGGCGTACGACTTCATACTCACTCATCTGAGAGATGTAGCAAAATCTGCAAAGGATGCTTACAATCAGTGGAAACGGTGGATTCCATCATATGGTCAAGAGGAATTCCAAAGCCGCCTCAAAACACTTGACATGATGGTCCCAAAATTAGTTTCCAGAAAAGCAGAATTCATAAAAATAAAAGTAAGAGAGTCTGAAGAGCAGAGGATTGCTTCTCCCACAACTGCTCCAGCACCTGTCATCAAATTAAAGCCCATGACCCTCCCTAGGTTTGGAGGAAACCAACGTGACTTCTACAGATGGAGGAAAGAATGGGAGGCCCTTCAGATGCAAGGGGAGCCAACCGGTTCGAGAGAAGTGAAGAAGTTTCAGTTGTTGGATAGCCTCGACGAAAGAATAGTAAGAAATCTTCGTCTGAGTACCTACAACACAGCTGAAGAAATACTTCGAGTCCTAGAAAACCGCTTTGGCAACCAAACTGCAATTGCAATCGAAGTAGTGGAGGAACTCCAAAAGCTGCCACCCATAAAAAAATAATCAGCCAAGGAAAATAGTTGAATTGGTTCAAGCAGTGGAAAAAGCTCTTCTTGACCTAAGCGACCTTGGAGATACAGGTGCAATAAAGAACCCACTTGTAACAAAATCCATCGAAAGCAAACTTCCCTTAGTGATTAAAAGAGAATGGCTGATGCATGTGGCTGACAGGAAAAACACTGTGACTCCAGATAATCGTTTTGACCGCCTTTTAACCTTCCTCAAAGATCAAGAAGTCATATATGAACAACTAGATCAGCTTTGGGATGATGAACCATATAAAAGAGAAACCAAGACTGAAATTAAGCACACAAGAACCAGAGCCACCAAATATGACCAAGCAGGGTGTGTAGTTTGTGGTGACAGTAAACACAAGAGGAAACTTTATTTCTGCAAACAGTTTCGAAGTCTGAAGACGGAAGAAAAAATGACTGCAGTTAAAAAATTGGGAGCATGCAGAAAGTGTCTTGAGGTCCATGATGATGGCTCCTTCTGTAACCCAGCCTACTTGTGTAAAGATCAAGTTTGCAGAGTTGAAAATGGACCTGCACATCACTTTTGTCTGTGTCCAAACGGTCAGCTCAAGAAGTCTGAATTCATTCAAAAGAGGAGCAAAGGTGAATCAGAAAGAGTTAAAAGTCAGAAAAAATATACTCAAGAGCAAGAGGAGTTTTTCAGCAAACTTTCCCCAGAGTTAGCCGAACAATGTCGAGATGTATTCTCGAATACAGTCACAAGAGCCCTCAGTTCAATAAAAGGACCAAGTTTGATGGAGGAAAATGGATTTAAAGAATTCCCAGTAATTATGATGCTGCTGACAGTGACAGCCAATGCTGGACAAAGAATCGGAGCGTTAATCGACCTGGCTTCTGACACAAATTATATCACACATAAAGCTGCAGAGAAACTAAATCTCAGAAGTGAAGAGATAACGCTGGTGGTTCATGGAGTTGGAGGAATGAAAACTTGTGTGGAGACGAGAAGATATCTTCTAAAAATTAGGGTGCAAACACCAAATGGCACCTTAAGATCACATCAACTGGTTTGCTATGGACTGGAAAACATTGCAGACATTCAAAAGCATGTTACAGCAAAGCAGCTGCAAAAGTTTTTTCCAGATGTACAACTCACTGAACTTGAGAGGCCGAGAGAAATACATCTGCTCATAAGTCACAGAGAAGGACAACTTGTGCCACAAAAGATCAAATCTGTTGGAGATCTCGTGCTGTGGGACGGACCTCTTGGAAAAACAGTGGGAGGTGCTCATCCAAAACTCTTTGAAGAATCAACCCTCTCTGCTCACAAGTCAAGAACTCATTTTGCAAGATCAATGAGGACTGCTGCTATAAAATATGAAGAATTAACCACGAACCAAAGCCTCCACACAACGACGGCACTGCAAAGGTCAAGCACTGCAACAACCACCCATGACTTCCTTGAATGGTGGCGGTGGGACAGTATTGGAGCTGCATGTGTTCCTAGGTGTGGAGGATGCCGATGTGGAAAGTGTCAGCCGGGTGGAAAAGAAATGACACTCGCAGAAGAGAGAGAGCTTGAAATAGTAAAAGAAGGTCTCACCCACGTTGAAAGTGACGGTCACTGTAGTGGACCACACTGGCACGCTAGATACCCTTGGGTGGAAACCCCAGCGCTCCTGCCCAACAACCGAAAAATAGTTGAGGCCACTTTTCTCAAAACAGAGAGACGACTGAGCAGAGAACCAGAGTTGAAAAAAGTTTACGCTGCTCAGGTGCGTGATATGGTCGAACGCAAAGCTGCTCTCAAACTGACTGACGAAATGATCAAAAGTTGGACTGGACCGGTGTGGTATGTCAGTCATCTGATTGCACCAAACCCACATTCAGCAACAACTCCAGTAAGACTTGTGTGGAACAGCAGTCAAAGATTCAAAGGCGTCAGTCTAAACGACTTGTTGATGAAAGGTCCTGATGTCCTGAACCCAATTCGTGCTGTCCTTCTCAGGTTCAGGAGCGGAGTTCATGCTGCCTTGGGTGACATAAAGAAGATGTACAATTCTGTATGGTTGGAGGAGCAGGAAATGCATCTGCACAGGTTTCTTTGGAGGGACTCAGAAATGCAAGATATAGAAGATTATGCAATTACCAGAGTAAATATGGGAGACAAACCGGCTGGATGTATTGCTCAGCTTGCAATGCGTGAAACTGCCAACCTACCTTGCCTTTGCCCATCTTAAAGAAGAAAGAACGTGAATCCAGCAGAATGCTTATGTGGACGACATACTATCTCCCACAATAGCTCTGAGCAGCTACAGATTATACACAAAAGAATGTGGAGCAGATCCTGAAAGTGGGTGATTCGAGCTCAAAACCTGGGTCTTTTTCTAGACAAAAAGAGAAGCAAGTGGAACGACTACGAAACAGAAAAATCAAAGCCGGAATCCATGATCCCTGCCAAATCAAAATTAACAAAAATGATAACAAAGCACTGGGTCTTGGATACAAAGTTGAAGAGGACAAGCTTCACATAATGACTGCAATCAACTTCTCAAAGAAGAAGAAGAACATGCGACTTGGGCCGAATCTGTTGCAAAACGAAGTTAGAGCATCAACTCCAAACCCACTTACAAGGCGAGAACTACTTAGTTCAAGTGTCAGGACTGTACGATCCAGTTGGATTAGCAACTCCAGTCAAGCAGAAAGGCGCGTATACTTGTTCGTAAAGCATTTCAAGAAGCTAAAGAGAGGAAGTGCTCCGTTAAAGAAACGTGGGATACTGCACTCTCGGAAGGTCTTCGGAAAGATGCAATTTCACTGTTTGAAGAATATGTTAAACTCTCCAAGATCAGATTTTCAGATCTTTGACTCAGTTCATTTCAAAGGTGACCCCTCGGAGAAAGATGAGAGACCAGATCACATTGACTCTATGGGTGCAGTGTTGTACTTGTAAGGTGGGAAACAGAGGAAGGACCCGTGACCAGACTGGTGGAGTCAAAAGCAAAACTAACTCAGTTGATCACCATGGTGACCCAGTGAAGTCTGAGATGTGTGGAGCTGTGTTTGCGTCTCGCTTGAAAAAGTACTTTGAGAACCACTGCCGGATCAAGGTTAAAAGATGGCATCATTTCCTCGACAGTCAGACAGTTCTTGGAGCAATAACAAAGGACAGCTATGGTTTCCAAACGTTCTTCGCAAACCGAGTTGGAGAGATTCAGAGCAGTACGGGAACTGAAGATTGGAGCTGGATTCCGAGTTCTTTAAACATCGCTGACATCATCACAAGAGGCACAGGTGCTGAAACCCTTAATGAAAACTCAGAGTGGCAAATTGGCCCAAAATTCTTGAGTTTGCCTAAGGAGGAGTGGCCCTTGAAGTCAGCCAAAGAGCTAGCTACCACTGCAAAGGAAAATGTCAATAAACTGCAGAAAAAAGCATTTTCAGCCGTGACAACAAGAGCAAAAGCAAAGATGCTTGAAGTAAAGACAGATACCATGTCAATCAGCTCAGCCAGAGAAGAAACCACGCAAAAGATCTGCTATCCAAAACCTCATGAATGTCAAACGCTCAGCTGTTTGTCCCGACTAGTCAAGCAGCTCGCATGGCTCTGGAGAGCGGCAAAGAGGCTTGGAGGACAAAACAAAGCCATGAAGAGACTACAGTGGGAGGCAGTTCCATTAACAGGAATAATCTCAGTAAATGAAAGAAAAATGCCTCAGAGACATTTCTGGCAGCACAGACTGATATGCTCCTTCCTGCCACTACAACAGACAGACTAGTAGTCTACAAGATCAAGAATCTGGATTACTGGTTTGTGGTGGCCGCATACAAACCTTCAGAGAGATATGGTTGGTGTCCCAATTTGCCATATGATGCCTGGGTGTCTACTTGGTGGCCCGTGAAGCCCACAATCAAAATCATGAAGGTGTTGCTGCCACTTTGCTCAAGATGAGAGAACTAAAGCTTGGGTGATAAAGGGCAAGACGGCTCGCCAAACGAGTAGTCGATGACTGCATAACTTGCAGGAAAGCAAAAGCAAAAAACTGCAAACAAATAATGGGCTCATTACCACCTGAAAGGACTAAACCTGCAGCACCATTCCAGTTCACAACTGTAGACCTTTTCGGTCCTTACTATGTGAGAGATGACATCAAGAAAAGAGTGACAAGAAAAGTCTGGGGTGTTCTGTTCTGCTGCATGGCCAGCAGAGCTATACATGTAGAAAATTGCAAACGGACTGTCAACGGAGGGATTCTTAGTGCTTATCAGCGATTCACTGCGATCAGAGACATCCACAAAAAATCTGGTCAGACCCAGGAACCAACTTTGTTGGAGCAAAATCAGTTTTGGAAGAAATGTATAAATTCCTCGACCAGCAAGATAAAGTTAGTCTGGAAGACCTTTCTGCAAGAAATGGGACTGAGTGGACGTGGAAGATTCATCCAGCTGACTCTCCACACAGGAATGGAGCTGCTGAGGCTGCTGTGCGCATAGTAAAAAGAGCGCTCCAAACCATTAGCAAGGAATCCTCACTTACTTTTAGCGAGTTTCAGACGACTCTGTCCTTGGCTGCCAACCTCGCAAATGAAAGACCTATTGACGCCAGGACACAAAGTCGGGAGGATTCCATCTACTACATCTCACCAAACACCCTCTTACTTGGACGAGCATCTCAAGAAGGAGACCCCAAAACATTTGACTTTGAAATCTACCTGTCATGATTCTGCCCCACCCTCACCTGTCTGATTGCTCATTCTGAACACCTGCGCGCTCCTCTATTTAAGACTCTTCCCCTCCAGGCTCAGTACTGGATTGTTGTCTACTCCCTGAAGTTCTCTGTATGCACACCTTGCTATTTTGTCTCGCCTTCGACCCTGCTCACGCTCTGGATTCCTGCTCCCGCCTCCATCCTTTGGTACCTCCGCCTTGGACCCACTCTGATCTCCGTGTTGCCGACCCTCGCTTCGTCCACGTCTTACCGCTCCTGCCTTCTCCTCTGGATATTTCTGCCGCCCTGGTGAGACTGTTTCCCTTCTCTCTCTTATGGATTAATGGACCTCGCTTTATTAAAGGAGTGGATTAAGCGTTGAGTTTCCCTCCGCTTCTCTTTGGATTTACAAACACTAACTTTGACTCTCTTCTCAGAGGAACCCTTGGACTCCCCCTACTGCTTGGAGGACCTTACTACAGTCCTAATAAACTGCTTTACTTAACTAAATCCTGACTCATTGCATTTTGGGGTCCACCTTGGCCTATTATCCCTGACATTACAATCCAGTCACCTTGGACCCCGCAATGTCTCAGGATTGGCGGAATCAGATTGAGGGGGCTTTAAATCACTGCAGCTCTCAATGCCAGGATGTCAAATCCAGTATCCAAGACCTGACTCAAAAAGTAAGTCAACTAACCCTTTCCGCGTCGGCCGCAAGTACTGCCAGTTTACAAGCTTCATCTGCCCCTTCAAGAGTCACGGAACCTCGGATGCCACCACCTGAGCGTTTCAGTGGTGATGCATCCACATGTCGAGCATTTTTGACTCAATGTTCCATACAGTTTTCTCTACAACCCTCAGCGTTCCCCTCTGAAGAAACCAAAGTGGCCTATGTTATCTCCCTGCTTACTGGACAGCCCTTCGGTGGGCCACGGCTGAGTGGGAGAGGGGTTCTGCTATACGTTTTCTCTTTTCAGACTTTTCTGCTGATGATTACGGGGGTTTTTGATCCTGTCAGACCTGAAAAGGAGGCGGCTCGCCTTCTGGCGTCACTAAGACAGGGGGATAAATCCGTAGATCAGTACGCTATTGAATTTCGCACCCTGGCCGCTGACACCAAGTGGAATGAATCTGCTTGTTTTGATCTATTTTACCAAGGTCTTTCAGAACGTCTAAAGGATGAACTGGCTGCCAGAGACCTGCCCTCAACACTTCATGCCTTGATCGACCTCGCATCACGGATCGACAGACGGCTGAGAGAACGCAGGCGAGAAAGAACTGTCGTCGGTAGCTACATGCCGCCACCTAACCTGTCTCCCCTCCCAGCTAGGAGCGGATCCGAGCAGACAGTTGAACCCATGCAACTCGGAAGGACGCGCCTCACACCGGAAGAGCGGGAGAGACGCTACAAACAAGGGCTCTGCTTCTACTGTTCAAACCAAGGACACCAGGTCAGGGATTGTCCAGTAAAAGGCGTGGCTCAGCGCGGAGGGGGAGGCCGCTGCTGAGCCGATCTACCACTCAAACCTCTACCTCACAGATTGGTCTTCCTGTAAAGTTTCACGTGCAACCCCACCCTATTAAACTTTTTGCTTTCATTGACTCTGGCGCTGATGCTGATTTTATTGATGAAAGCTTAGTTAAGGAACTCAAGATACCTGTTAAAACTCTTTCTCAGCCCCTTAATGTCCATGCTATTGACAACCACCTGATCCATCCTAGCCGGTATTTAACTGAACCTATCAGACTTCAAATTGACAACCACTTTGAGAACCGTTCTTTCTATGTCACAGTCTAGCACCCTACCGGTTATTCTTGGCATTACCTGGCTGAAGAGATCATAACCCTCATATCAATTGGCAAAGCAACACTATACTAATTGGGGACCCAATTGTCCTTCGTCCTGTCTCCTGGCTGCAGCCCCAGAACACCCAGCTCTATTTCAGAGGAGGACCAACCCCCTAATCTGTCTAACGTGCCCTCAGTTTATCACGACCTTAAGGCTGTTTTAGTAAAACACGGGCTACATCCTTGCCTCCACACGCCCATATGACTGTGGGATTGACCTTCTACCAGGTACTCTCCACCTCGGGGTCGCCTCTATTCCTATCAGCGCCTGAGCGTCAAGCCATGCAGACATACATTAACGAGGCTCTGACTGCTGGAATAATTCGACCCTCCTCATCCCCAGCTGGAGCAGGTTTTTCTTTGTGAAGAAGAAAGATGGGGGCCTGCGCCCCTGTATAGACTACCGGGGGTTGAACCAGATAACGATAAAGAACCGTTACCCCTTGCCCTCATGAACTCCGCCTACGAACTGCTCCAAGGTTTCTACCATCTTCACTAAACTTGACCTCCGGAACGCCTACCATCTTGTTCGTATCCGCGATGGACATGAGTGGAAGACTGCCTTTAATACCCCTATCGGACATTTCGAATATCGTGTCATGCATTCGGACTAACTAATGCACCTGCCGTGTTTCAGAATTGGTTAATGATGTTCTAGGTGACATGATAACAGTTTGTTTTTGTTTATCTTGACGATATCCTGATCTTCTCAAAACTGAGACCGAACACGTGCAGCATGTACGTAAGGTGCTGGAGCGTCTGCTGCAAAATCAGCTGTTTGTCAAACTCGAGAAGAGCGAGTTCCATACCTTCCACCACCTTTTTTAGGCTCATCATATCTCCTGACAAGATCCACATGGATCCACACACAAAGTCTCAGCAGTCGCCGAGTGGCTGTCCCCCAGAATCGCAAGCAACTTCAACGGTTTCTGGGGTTTGCTAATTACTACCGCCGTTTTATACGGAATTACAGTCAAGTGGCGTCCCCCTTCATGCTCTGACATCCATTAGAGCCAGATTTTCATGGCCCCCTCTGCAGAGAAAGCTTTCAATCGTTTAAAGATGTTGTTCACTTCTGCTCCCCATTCTTATCATGCCCGATCCCCTCAAGCAGTTCATTGTTGAAGTGGATGCGTCTGACTGCGGTGTTGGGCGGTCCTATCACAACGCGAACCTTCTGACAACAGGGTACATCCATGCGCCTTTTTCTCCGACGTCTATCACCGGCAGAACGCAATTATAACATCGGGATCGCGAACTGCTTGCTGTAAAACTCGCTCCGAGGAGTGGAGACACTGGTTAGAGGGCACTCAGACCCCTTCCTGGTGTTACCGATCATAAGAATCTTGAATACCTCAGAACTGCCAAACGATTGAACTCTAGACAAGCTAGATGGGCTCTATTCTTTGCCAGATTCAACTTTTCCCTGTCTTACAGACCTGGATCCAGAAATGGAAAAGCAACGCCCTCTCCAGGTGCCAGGAGGAACCTGATTCAGCCCCAGAACCTGACTATATCCTTCCACCCTCGGCCCGCCTAGCTACCTGTCTACTGACATAGAGAGAGAACTCACCCAGGCTCTCGGAGACACCCCTCTCCGTCTGCTTGCCCCACCTGACAAGCTATACGTCCAGACAATATGAGATCAAGAGTGTTGCAAGGTGTTCATTCATCCAAACTAACCTGTCATCCTGGCAGTTACGTACCATCCACGTGGTGAGACAGCGGTTCTGGTGGCCCTCCTTGTGAGAGATGTCAAGGAGTTTGTGTCGGCCCTGCCCGGATTGTGCCCAAAACAGAGAGTTCTCATCAACCACCTGCAGGTCTGTTGCACCCCTTACCTGTTCCTAAGCGACCCTGGTCGCACATTTCTATGGATTTTGTTACTGGCCTACCTGAATCCAATGGTCATACCGCTGTATGTACCGTGGTGGACAGGTTCTCAAAAATGGTCCATTTCAATCCCCTTGCTAAGTTGCCCACCGCCAAGGAAACATCTGAGGTCCTCAAACAACATGTTTCAGGATTCATGGATTGCCCAGAGACATTGTGTCTGACCGGGCCTCAGTTCACTGCAAAATTCTGGACCGAATTTTGTAGGTTGCTGGGCGTCACAGTCAGTTTGTCTTCTGGGTTTCATCCCCAGTCGAACGGCCAAACGGAGCGCCTCAACCAGCAACTGGAGACCACCCTCCGCCTTCTGTGCAGTAGAGACCCCTCTACCTGGTCGCAGAATATCGCTTGGGCTGAGTATGCCCACAATACGCTGCCTTCTTCTGCCACGGGTCTCTCCCCCTTCCAGGTGGTTTACGGCTATCAGCCACCCCTTTTTGCGCCCCAGGAGAGAGAAGTTTCGGTCCCGTCGGCTGCAGCCTCTGTGAGACGTTGTCATAAGGCCTGGAGGACTGCACGTCGGACGCTCTTGCGTACTGTGGCTGGATACAAGGAATCTGCGGACAGGAACGGTCGGCTGCTCCCCCGGTACTCTCCGTGGGACAACGGGTGTGGTTGTCGTCTTCTGACCTGCCATTACGGCTGGAGTCCCGTAAGTTGGCCCCACGGTTTGTGGGGCCCTTTCCCATTTCAAAGGTTGTGAACCCTGCTGCTGTTCGTCTTCGTCTGCCCAGGTCCCTCAGGGCTCACCCTACCTTCCACGTTTCACGGGTCAAGCCTGTGGTTGACAGCGTGTTGGCGCCCCCCTCCAGTCGGCCTCCCCGCCTTCATTGACGGTGGTCCTGCACACTGTCCGCCGCCTGCTCAGGTCACGGCGGCGTGGCAGGGGCGTCCAATACCTGGTTGACTGGGAGGGCTATGGTCCTGAGGAGCGTTCTTGGGTCCCCTGCGGTTCGTCTTGGATCCTGACCTCATCGCTTCCTTTCATCGGGAGAAATCCTGGACAGCCTGTGGATCGCCTGGAGGCGATCGTTGACGGGGGCTGTCATGATTCTGCCCCACCACCTGTCTGATTGCTCATCTGAACACCTGCGCGCTCATTTAAGAAGACTCTTCCCCTCCAGGCTCAGTACTGGATTGTTGTCTACTCCCTGAAGTTCTCTGTACGCACGCCTTGCTATTTTGTCTCGTCTTCGACCCTGCTCACGCTCTGGATTCCTGCTCCCGCCCCATCCTTCGGTACCTCCGCCTTGGACCCACTCTGATCTCCGTGTTGCCGACCTCGCTTCGTCCACGTCTTACCGCCCTGCCTTCTCCTCTGGATATTTCTGCCGCCCTGGTGAGACTGTTTCCCTCTCTCTCTTATGGATTAATGGACCTCGCTTTATTAAAGGAGTGGATTAAGCGTTGAGTTTCCTCCGCTTCTCTTGGATTTACAAACACTAACTTTGACTCTCTTCTCAGAGGAACCCTTGGACTCCCCCTACTGCTTGAGGACCTTACTACAGTCCTAATAAACTGCTTTACTTAACTAAATCCTGACTCATTGCATTTTGGGGTCCACCTTGGCCTATTATCCCTGACACTACCCTTACAAAAGACTCAAGGCCATACAGGCTGAAGTGGACAAATTCTGGAGAGAATGGAGCCAGCTCGCCGGTCCTCACCTGTTCGTCCGGAGCAAGTGGCACACTGCACAAAGAAATGTAGCCATTGGGGACATTGTGTGGTTAAGTGACCAAAACGCTTTAAGAGGGCAGTTCAGGTTGGGGAGAGTAGTTGGTGTAAATCCAGACAGTAAAGGTATTGTTCGGGATGCTACCATTAGAGTTATACCAAGTTACACTCCACCTGAAGTAAAACCAACAGATAGGCAAGGAAAGAAAAGTCTGTCATGTTCCAGAGCAAGCAAGGCGAACGCAATCGTTTTACATAGAGATGTTAGGCGTTTAGTTGTTCTGCTTCCTATCGAAGAGCAAAAGTAATGTTTGTTCATTGAAAAGTTTGACCTTTAAGTAGGCGATATCCTTGGTGCTTCCACAAGAATATCGAGTGGGAGGTGTTAAGTCAAACTCAGAAACTGAGGTTTCAATAGATTTTAAAATAAATAAAAAGTAGAAAAAAAAAAAAAGAAAAAATACGTTAAGAATTTGTTAAAGAAATCATTAAAAGAAAAAAAATAGTTGAAAATAAAACAGCAGAGAGGAAAAAGAAGAGAAAAAAAATGTCAGGTGGGGCGGCGTTAATTAGGTTTCCAGATGCGCGCACCGAGGTGATTTGGATGTGGCGCATCCGTGGCGCATCCATAGCGCGAGACAGCAGAGCTCGGGTCGGCAAAACTTGTGACCAGAAAATAATCTGATCCTTCTAAAAGCATCAAAATCACGGAGGCAGCCGGTAAGATTCGATAGTTGCGCAAAGCGCAGTCGCGGCGATCAGCTGTTATATTCTCCGATGCACTGTTTGCTATGTCTGTGTCAGCTGCCACGTCAGCACAAACTTTTGTTTGCTTAGTCGATATTTATTCATTGCAACCATACAATGCAGTTATTTATATGAAGATTGTTATTTAAGAAAGTAATTTATTTAATCATTGAATATCTTTATTCATAAGACACTGCTATTTATAAAGTTAAAAATATTTATTTATTTATTGCTGTTGACACCGATAATTTGTGTAAGTTAACGTTTGATTAAATGATGTGAAAAATGTTACTATGAAATAGAATTAAGCACTGAGTCAGAAATTTATATTATGGTAAAATATTAATGTTATGTATTGTTGTAAGTTGGTGACTTGTTCTTAAACATTGTTTTTTTGTTTAGGTTTTTCACCACATACATGTAAACCAGATATCTCAAGCCTCTCTCTGTCCTGTCCAAACTAAAGTTGGAAAATAAAACAAAGAAAAGCTAAGATGTTTCTGGATGGTGTGTGAAATCCTGCTGAAGAAGTCCGTGGATGCTTTGCCCCTTCAAGTGGGGAAATAATAACTTGACAGTTACTAATGCTTGTTAATGTCATATAAGTATTTCTTAAAGGGTAACCAAACTTTTATCAACGTTTTTTGGTTGTTGACCTCTATAAATAAGGCTTTAAAATTCCTGTCTGTTGATCGTTTAAATTTATGACAAATTAAAATAAACTTACTATATTCTTGAAAATATAATCAAAAACCATCTGTGTGCTGCCCCCTACAGGTTGAATTGAGGTATCAAATTTGAATTTTGTGATAGCAAACACATGTATGTTTGAAGTGGATTAATAGAACTCCTTGAACGATGGCGATGAAATGGATCGTCAAATTCATGTCTTTATAAGCGTCTTAATATCACATTACTAATGCTTTGTTAATGTCTTATAAGTAGTTTATTAATGACACTTTTTGAAAAGTTACCTAATACGGTCATTTTAACATTTTTGTGTCACTCTTTAACTGTTTTTATTGTGTAATGATGTGTGCAGTTGTATTTTTAGGCTTATGTACAACATTTTGACCTGCATTATGCATGAAAAGGGTTCGACCAATCAATCAAACAGATTGTTTTTTTTGGTTATTTAAAAATCCCCATCAGTCTTTACCAATGTAAATGCTACTCGTACTTTTTAAAAAATTCTTTTATTAAAGATTATATTAACATATAGCATTCATACACCTAAAAAAAGTGAAAAATTTGATCAATTAATAAAAGTGTATAAATGTGAACCAACACTTTTTTACAGTGTAGTCTGTATCTTTATTTAATACTCAAACGACTCAAGGAAACAGTTCAATGTTTGATATTTCTTAACTAAGAGATAAATCAATTCTGTATTTTTCTTAAGAATTCTTTTTTGACTAATTATTTATTGATTTCTACCATAGCAAAGGAGAATGAGGTTTCAAATCTGGTAGATTTACTGGCAGGTTCATTTAAAACCCCAAAAATGTCTAGTCAGTTCAACAAACTTTGTTGAGTCACCACCACTTTGCCAAGATTAAAAAAAGTCACTGGGATAAAAGTGTGATAAACTCCTCCGCTGCCCGGGCAGCGTGCCACGCAAAGTTTTTCATTCACTGTGTTTTGTTAAAATGCACACAGATCCATGGTCTTGTGCTGCCAGACGAGTTCCACTGAGAATAGACCAGAATATAGTAATGAATTAAAAAATCTGCTGAAAACTTCTGTCTTCTGACCTTAGGTCTCAATTTCCCCTGGTAGCGTATTGAGTTGGAATCAGATAACGACCAGAAAGTGTGGAAAATCTAATGCATATCAAGTGAAAGGACATGCTGACAATCCCAAGTGACAGAAACACACCACTCTATACTTGCAAAGTACAAACCCAGCAAAAAGTTGAAAGGATAATAATGAAAAGAAAGGCTGCTGTGGAAAAGAAAAAAAAAAATGGCAGACCTGTACATTTAAAGACTTCTATTTTTTTATTTTCTGATTGGACAAGGACTGAAATAGCATTCCAGCATATTCATGACTACTGTAGTTTGCTTTTCTGTGAAAGAAAGGTGAGTTTCAGGGCAAATCAAAGAGGAAGACAAATGCCCAATTATGTTTCATCCTTTCAGTGTGACAGCAATCAATGAAGACGGTTGGTCTGTAGCGGGCATCAAAGCGATTTTAGCATGCAGAGAAAGGGGTGCTGACAGACAGCACATCTATCACTGCAAATACAAAGATATAAGGAAAAAAATGATGCTGCATTGAATTAACAAAACTTTTAAAATTCTTTTTTTTGGCTTATAACTTTTACTTTTGAGAATTTTATTTTAACTTCCACTGCTTTGTAGACTTTATTTCATTCTCTAGTTTTTTAAGCCTTTTTAGAATTGTTAACAGTAGGTACATTTAGTAAGAGCCTTGCTAATCCCATCATTGGTTCCTTTTCATTCTGAAAATATGCAGGCTTATAAAATATTGGAACACATTTACTGTTCTAGCGCAAATTTAACAAAGATGTGTAGGATGGTTATTGCTTCTTCAATCTGAACTCTAATGTGTTACTTCTGTATCCCCTCGTTGGTTTAAAAACCTAGAGATATAAAATAGATTTAGACCAAGCATTAGACTGCGTTTATGTAGAAAAACCATTAAAAAAAATTACCCGCATTTTACATAATGCATACATCATGATAATCAAACTTTTACACTCTTTGTTTTTTTGATTTTGATGAAATGCAATCTGCAAACTTCATTTTTTAAAAGTCTTTTTGAAATGTTTGTTTCATTACAATAAAGTCCAACTCCGATCATTCTTTGATGTATTGTAAAAATGTTCCAAGAGATATTTTCTGATTTGTCCATATTCAAACAACACAACAGTTTGAATAAGGAATACAATTTTAATCTTACATTTATTTTTATAAGGAAAAAGCTACAAGAACATGTTTAAAACACTAAAACCGATATTTTCATTTACCAAACGTATCAATTTACTTGAGTCTTTTTCAGTTTTGCTCTGATTGCATTTTTGCTGTTCAAAACTGATGAGAAAAAAACGTATCCGAAAAAGCTACAAGCACTTTCAGAGTAAAACCGCATTTTTATAGTGGAGCCAAATACACCCAACTGTTTCTATGATGGGAAAAATATACTTGTTGCTTGTTGTCCAACTTGTCAACTAATTGTAATAGGTGAGCCCACATCGCCCCTGCTAATCACACCCTGACATGCAGCAGTAACCCCAGAGAACGGCTGTTTCCAAAGCAGTGATTTTCCACAGAGACGCTTTGATTCATTTCCTTGAGTTTTATTCATCCCGTGATTTATTGGCTGCTGTTTCAGCAGCCCCCCTTTACCTTACTTTTGAAAACACTTCATAACGTTCAGCACATTATTACAGTTTAACGCGGGAGAGCATTTGTTCACGCTGTGGCCATTACTATAGCTCTCAGTAGGGGTTCAGAAACATTGAACTAAAAACTACTGATGAAAGGTTATTGGATTTAGTCTAGTTTTTCCTTCATCTCCTAGGAGCAGATAACGCTGATTTATGAGCAAGACTGTGAATCTCTTTTTCTTAAAATTTCTGTCATATATATTAAGTAGATGTATTTGTTTTAAAAAGAGTAACCAAAACTTTTTTTTTTTTTAACAATTATGTATATGCACACGGTGACAGTGGAGAGGAACGACTTACATTTTTTGTACAGGTTAGAGATAGAAAAAATAATCTGAAGATAGAAAGAATTCTATAAAAGCTGTTAACTGTCAGAAATGATAATTATTCTTAATACAATTAAAAAGGGGATTATTAACTTTATTGGCAACTGTAACATATCAATCGAGTGTGTACAGATTAACTGGCATTAAATGTAAGACTTTTTAAGACCTAAATCAAATTTTAAACCTTATCTATAAAGAAAATCCAATTGGGCTTGAATGAAATCTCATTACTCAGAGAACATTTTGACTCCATGAATCCACTTGAGATCTTCGAAGATTTCTAAACAAACTTCCAGATATGGAGTCGGAACCATATCTGGATTATATCTGATTCTGATCTTGCCATTATGTGGGTGCATTTTTTTCTTTTTAAACCAATTAGGATCCATATGTGGAACTTGATATCCATTGGGATATTAAGTGTAACCAAAGCTACATTATCTCTAGAACCAGAAAAGTCAATGAGCCTTGGGAAAAAAAAAGTGATCTGAACAGCTTTAGGAAACTCTAAATGCCATATTACCAACATGTCATGTCAATATTGAGGTACAAAAATGAATATATATACATATAAAATTTTGCACTATGACAACACTTCAAGCATTACTAAAAGCGAATGTTCCATGTAATCTTAATCATCTCAGTAAAAAAAAATGCTGCCATTCGTAAAATCCACAAAGTAGAATTACAGAGGTTAAAAACTCTTCACTTTATACACATTTATCAGACAAACGTGGACATTGTCATACTTCTTTGTCTTGTTTAGACTCTATAAGTTTCTCAAAAACAAAAGTCCAGTATTAGAGAATGAATACAAAGATCTGATTGTGGTAAACGATTCATGTAACGGTGAAAAGTTGACTGCCGTCTGTAAAGGAGACATGGGGCGGAGGAGATTGATGGACAAGATCAACAGCAAATCATGATGAAGAACACAGTGCGCTATTTTGGGGGAAAAAAAGCAGAGTTGTGCTGAAAAACTGTGAAACAGCAAGACCTTATTAGCAAAGGTAGCCCAGTTAGCTATGACAAGCTACTTAAAAGACTATGTTGGCATATAGGAGACAAGTAAGGCTAAACCGTACTAACAGAGAGACGGACACAGTCAAGGCGGGGAAAAATCATGAGGTAAATAAATTATACACAGTACAGTGAAGTACTTCACATTATTAGCTTGTAACTTTGCTAGCAAATTTAAGATAATCTTGCTGAACCAAAAGCAAAATAAAAAAAAAACAATCCAATTAATAACAATCAGTGTATCACAGGTAGGATATTTTAGTTATAGCAGAGGTGGTTTGGTTCCTACATTACGGCGGCTGCTGGTGTTCTGCATCCGACATGCCATTCTGCTCACCTGGCACCTGGTATTTAAGCCAGAGGAGGCCGTCAACCGGGAGACAAGCAGGCAGAGCGGAGCAGGAGGCTGAGGAGCAACAGGTCTTTGAGTTTGAGTTGTTTGTTTGGTTCTCTTTCTCCTCTTTGTGTCCTTACACTGCTAGGTTTTGTTATTTTAGTTTTGGGATTGGACCTTGGTAGTCTTTATTTGGGCTTTGTTTGTTTTTGTTAGGTAGACCTTATTAGGCAGTGTTAGCAGGGAGCTACTGACTCAGACGGTCAACGTGGCTGGATCAGTAGTCTCCCAGACAGATTTTAAGGTTCCAATCCCTTTGTTTTGTATTTTTTACCAGAACAAGAACCATTTCATTTTGTTTCTTAACAGGACACAGTTTCCTCTTTTCTCTCGGTCTCTCTAATTTAACATCATATTTCAAATAAATTGTGCATGTTGTGATACAAGCACCTAAGTTGGCATAGATTACCTCTTTCAGAAAAACACGTAAAGATGGTGGCCATACACTCGGTTATTACAAAAATATCCAATGTCTACTTACCTGTTCATGTGGGAAAAAAAAAGAAAAAATGTAGTCTTTAAACTCGAGGGGTACCTATGGAATACTGTCTTGGATTTTCTTGTGGCTAATGGGCTTTTCTATGGTGCATCCATCCCAAATTTGGAGCTTGTACCATAAATGGGACAATTGTTTTAAAAACCGACTTTACCACTACCCGTTTTATCAGAATCCTCCTGCTGAGACCTTTTACTGTCTAAAATACAGCAGGCGCTGATGAGAAAACGCACTAGTTATGCTGATCTACCAAATCCGAAACGACTATTTGGAGTCCATCTGTGGATGTGGTGGTTCTGTAAGCTTGTACTATCCTAGGCATGTTTACATTAAAAGTGGGGTCATCTGGACCCCACAAGACAGTGTGCTGAACTTTTGTTTCCAATAATTTTTTTTTTCATTTTCACTGATGTCTGTGGCGGACATAAAATCCTGTTGTTATGGGAGGAATCATGTTCATCTGGACCCCATAAATAACACAATGCATGTGATTTTTTTTTTTTATATATAAAATCCAAATTTAACAAGATAAATTATTCACCAAATAAAACATTACTGATCTTCCAAAACATTTACTCTGTTGGACGACACATTTTTCATCACGTCGGTTCTGTTCTTTGCTGTGGGTTCAGTCCATTTGAGAATACATGTTATTTTGCAGCCTAAACGGTTCATTACTATTACAAAAGCCATGAGTATAACTTCATGTTTTCAGAGACCAGTGGAAAAAAATTCATTATTTACTCAGCAGAGATGTCAGGAGACATCTTTGTTGGCTGCCACTTGTAATGTTATTCTTGTGTATTGTGTTGTAAATCCCTCTAACTAAATGTCAGCCGAGTCTGGGGAGACGCGAGGAAATTAAACCCCATAGTAGTCACAGCTTTTAATAAATAACATACACTTATAAAGTTAATTTTGACAAAAATATGTTTTTCAATTACTTAAAAAAGAATGGGAAAATAGCTGAAACTATCAGCTGACTGTTGGAATTGATTTGATTCGACAAAAAAAGTGTTGATGCACAAAATGTGATGTGCAACTTTTAATTTGTTTATCTTTGTTACGAAGGCGCTACTGTTTAGACGAGTCAAACTGAACAGAAAATTACATTTTGATGCAGAATTCCAGACTATTGACTTGAAAAATATATTTCTTGTTAAAAACTTTTAACTTTTATTTTTAAGAGGAAGATCCAAAAGTGAGGATGACGATGTGCAGAACAAATCTTCTAAAGGAGATGATGAAGAAGAGAAAAGGAGAGATGGGAGTTGAATGGAAAATGCCATTGAGACACCAGGTCCATCAATCACAGATTAATTTTCTATGTTACCAGATTATTCTTCAATCTGGACAACTGACAATATGATCTGTTTAAAGTCCCCTCCAAAAAAAAGAAAAACTATTTTTTGAGTTTTTAACATGCCTGTGTCTCATTTTTCTTCTGAAAGAGAACAAATGTAATCATTTTGTTTTTGCATTTCCTTTTAATCTCTGTTAATCAAACTGTCACAGACAGACTCTGTGTGAATGAATGATCTTCTTTCCATCATAACAGCTCTGCTGCACTAAACCCTCATCTGGTCCGGCTAGCGTGTCTAGTTCAAGTTCTGGTGAAGAGAAGATGCTACTTTCACATTGACAGCAGTCAAATGAGCCGCCGTTCATATTTCTGTGGTCAAATCAGCATCACTGGATAATTTTGTGTGAGTTTCATTACGGTAGCAGGGCTGAGAACGCTGGAAAATCTCCAACAGACTCCACGGAGCTTCTTCATGTGACCACGGAAATGTGAACGGCGGCTCATTTGACCGCAGCTGTAAAAGATCTGTGAAAGTTTGATCCATGAAGTTCTTCCTTGTCCGAACTGATATCCAGCTCAAAACAAAACTGCTAGATATTTTTGTGGTGCAGCGGTGAAGACTCAGAGCCACAGGGGAGGGTCCAAGACGAGCAGGTCAGCTTCGCTCAGCTCCAGAAGCCACGCCGCCACAGTGGAGTTTTCATAGACCAACATTAAAAAATTACTTTTTAGCATAGTACCGGCATAACAAAAAATCTACTTTCACCCCTGGTATTAATATAGCACAAGGGGCCAAAATCCAAAACACAAAATAGGTTGCGGACCAAAAAGTTTAATCATTTAAAAATTTAACTTAAAATGTGACTTTTTAAACAGTAATATGGATATATAGATCCATGACTATTATTCCAGAATAAATAAATTTAGCAAGAAAACAAGGAGCCATTAATAATAATAATAATAATATAAATTAGGATCTGGAGGGCCAGATGTAATTATCCCGCGGGTCGGATCTGGCCTTGACTTTGACATATGATTTAGTTAGAACTTTTGAGTTTGGAGCTGACATAAGGAGAGTTGTGTCTTCAGAGAGTAAAATAAATGCCGTTTCCTTCAGAATCTTTACTCTAACTGCTGTTTCCAACCTGGACTGTTTGCTTCGGATTCGTAACGCCGTCACACCTCTCTCGCCTCCAAATTGATTCGGTTACAGTCATACGCAAGGTGTAAAATGCACTCTCAGAGCGGCAACAGCTCAAGTAAACACAAAGATACACACACACACACAAACCTCTATGCACTTCCTCTCCTGGAATAATTTGGCCGCAGTTTTTGTTGTCCATTCCTAGAATTTCCTAGAACGGAGTCGCGAATGACAGAGTGAGGACTTATAATGACTTCCAATGAGATAACAAGACCTTTTCTGCCCGGCCCTGGCAGACTGAATGGGATGATAGGAGGATGAGGAGGGAAGACTCTTCAACATCTTCCTATTACCTGCTGGCAGCGTTTTGGCGCTGGCATGTCCCCTTCTTTCACTATGTGTCACGACCTGGAAGAAAAACACGAAAGGCAGTGTTTGATCCAATCTTACATGCCTTTTCTCCTTTTTGTGCTCCTTTTTTCTCCCTTCTCAAGTTAAATATTGAGCTATTAATTTAATATTAGCTGTAATTAGCAATAACTGGATGAAAAAATGTTAATAAGGCAGGCACAGTTTATAATTTTGTTGGATATTTTTAAAATATTTATGCTTTAACTTAATTTCATTCTTATCTATTATTTACACAAGCCATATTGGATCCAGACTAGTTTCTATAGATTGGCTGAGGATATTAGCTCTGAGGAATTAAAGTTGAAAAGGAAATAATAGGATATTACGCTATGTAGCCTAGATTATGGTATGTATTCGTTTTTGTCAGTGTTATAATTATGGGATTGGATATTCTACTCTGGTAAGAGCCTTGGAGGAAACGTTTGAAGTTCAAGCACATGTGTCTTTTTCACATCAAAGGCTTTTTTATGTTTAATACACTAAAACTATATCATTACTAGAAAATATTAGAATTCGGCAACACTTTAGATGAGGTGCTGCACAAACTCAGTATAATGTTGACAGATAGTTAATACATTTGTTAAGCTTGTAAGCAGTTTATTAATATGGCCTTTGTAGACAATGGTCTTCCTTTAGATGTTACTGAATCTTACTATGTATGTTATTGAACCTTATTTGGATTTCTGTGCTAATTAATGTCTTATAAACATCCTATAAACCCATTAAATTGTAATTCTCAAATTATAGCAAGTAAAACACAACACAATAAGACAGCCTTCCTTCTAGTCTGACTATTGCAGAGGTAGCCCAACTTTTCTCTCAGCTAGTTTAATTATTACACTAGTCAGTTAAATATTAATACCTTTTAGCCTGCTAAATTAAAATGTCTCCTAAAAGTTAAGTCTTTTACTCAGTTATCTTGAATTGAGATCTTAAATCAAAGGGTTTTTTGTTTGTCTTTTTTACAACAAAATGATTGTCTAATAAGTAAAAGAACTCAGTAGAGTTATCCCACAGAAACTATCCAGTCATGTTCAGTTTTACCTATTATATTGGAAAAATTTTATTTTAAATCATTTAGTTTAAATCTGCTCTTGTTTTTGTCTGCAACTCTACTTCTGTCCTAAACACATTCATGCAGTTCAATTACATGTGTAGATTATATTTATATGGTTACAAAGCAATTTTGATCTGCAGAAAGAGATAGTAAAGGAAATTTGGATTCTTAAATTTGTAACATGGAAATTGTCTTTGAGATGAGTCATGCCATTTTCGGTCAATGGAAGCGAGATCTGGAATGTGTTCTCATTTATCCTAAACGGCTCATTTTGTCACAGGCTTTGTAGAATGGAGGCTCTTAAAGTGGAAAGAAACTGCACTTGCCTTAAATCGCCTCCTGGGTGGTAATTGTGGTGGTGGTGGGGATGTTTGGGTCTCTTGGGTAGTAACAGGCCTTTTATTTGACTTCAGGCATGCGGGACCTTAGAATGGACCCTTGGAATCTCAGGGCTCGTCTTCTGGGGCTCTCCTGACCCTACCCCTAAACCCTCCTTCTCGTTGGTAGTGGGGGGCCCCTGGGTCACGTCCCTGAGTGGTCCTTGAGAAAATAGTGTAGTTAGCTGGCCATATTTTGTTTTCTTCAAATTTTAAACTTATTTTTTTACCAAAACATACTTCCTATTTTCAAATTAAAGCACATAATGATATGAATTATAAAATTTAACCAAAATATAACAATGATTCCTCACTGGGTTGATTGCACAAAACGAAATTAACCGTTTTGTCCTCATAGATAAATCTGTCACAGTATAGGGGTTATGAACATTCTGGTACAAAAGGTGTATATTTATGGGAAGGTGTGTGGGATAGTAAATCAAGGGAATCGCCCACCGGGCAACCCATCGTCGGCCTCCCAGACCAGGGCTAGAAGTACCAGAGAACAGTCTTCCTGCCTTGCCAGGGGCCCAACCCAAGGCCCCACCCACTGGAGAAACCCCCACCCCAGCCCCAAACAAACAGTCCAACACCACCTAAGAGTTCTGAGCATCCCCAACCACGCAAGTAGCATTTTTGTTAATGAATCTATGGTTTTAATTCATTTATTTTCACTGTAAAAAGTAAGAACCCCCTCTACTTAAAAAATTGTGGCAACAAAGTGACAATAATATTAAGTAAATTCAACATTCCAAAAAAATAAATTATTTTTAGTAAAATAATTGTTTAAGATTAAAATAATAAACATATTTAATATGTACTAAGAATAAGAAAATATTTAGTTAGAAGGACGACCATTTATCATCCGAAGTGTTTCAACACCGAGACCAAAGGAACAAAAAATGGCTGATGTTGGTCTGGACTCTCAATTGGAGAGGAATACAAACAGCATTCCTCAAAAAAGCAGCATTAACTAACATGTTGTTGTAATTTAAGTTGGTTTAACTAAACATTTTCTCATAATAAGTATGTTTATTATTTCAATCTTAAACAATTATTTAGTAAAAAACAATTATTTTTTGGACATGTTGAATTTACTTCATATTATTAATTGTCACTTTATTGCCACAATTTTATTGAGTAGAGGGGATTCTTAGTTTTTACAGTGCGGATTCCTTCCTACAAATGTTGTTCACATATTTATGTATTTTCGTTCAGTGGGAATGTTGTATGGAGAGATGAATAATGCTACAATACATAGCACATAAACTATTCCACTTTCTACTAAAGAAACAGATTTTAAGCATAGACTTAGCCACAAAAGGTGTACCAGAAAATCATTATTTGATCAAATTATTTTTAACCTAAATATATTATATTGTCTTTATCGTGTTAATGTACACGATCTCTACCATATATTTTTTAAATAACTATATGCTATTTTACATTTTTGTGTGTTTTGTAAAGTAGGAAGAAACGTGATTCAATGTAATTTCCTATGAAAATAGTTCTGACAAGATTCTAGGTTAAAGAGAAGACTGAATTAAATTTTCCAAAAAAAAATCATGTTGGAAAAAACAAACCTTTTTATGACCACTCAAATTGTTTTACCTCTGAAAAGTGAAAAATGTAGTTTCTATGAATTATGCATGCAGACACCAGCATTGTGCATCAGCAAAACTGCAGCCTGAGCAAGTTACACATATTGCAAATTAAATTACAGTATAAATAATGTTTCTGTTATTGTGTATTCGATTTCTGCCTCATATCACACAAGGTCAATGGCAATGTACAAGTGTTTGTGTCAACATCTTATGTAAGTGTAGGTGACAATGTCAGGCTGAAACACTCTGAGGAATAATAGAAGAATAAGACTGAAAATCAGCGTTTGTATCCTCTGGCACTGTTGGAGATTTTATTTTTTGTTGGAAAAATAGAGTAATGGGTTTTTCTATGAGTGCATTTGCATAATCTGTGAGAGACCGTGTGCTGTGAAGAGTGAAACTCTAATATTCCTTCGCTGTTCATCAGTTTTTAAAGAGCTTTCAAATTCATATATTAAGATCTTTAACTTTGCTTTGAGGTTTTTCCATTAAAGTGACTTGGAAAAAGATTTTTTACACATGGTTTATAGGAACAAAACCTCCATTATAAAGCAAAAAAAAAAAAAAAGCTGGCAATCTTCCCAGAGGTTGATGTGGCTTCATCTTGACTACAGAGTCTTAGTGCGTGCTGATCAGAATAAGTGAAGAAAACACACAAGTTGCACCTCAAAGGTTGCTATTCTTGGTTTGAAAGCTTCTTTGAGCTAAAAAAAAGTATGTTTGGCCGCGATATGTGCATTATTGTTTTAACCACTTTTAAGCACGACGGTGGGAGAATTATGATTTCAATTTGTTCTGCCCTTATAATACATTTAACAATTAAAGTTTGGCTACTACAGTTATTTGAAAATCAAATGACATATATTGAAACAAAAGAAGATTTTTGTCTTTTAGTGGCCCTATCAAAGAAAGAAAGAAAAGATTGTGTTTAATAGGTGTCTGGATGTCAGCAGACGGCTGGATCCAAGCGCAGCAGCTTTTAATGGCGCAGACGAGAACAGTGGGGAATCACAGCTAATTGTCGACAAAGCTAAATCAGAATCAGGCAGGCAGGGGTCAAACACAAGCATCAGAGAATGTTGTAAGTAAATTCGCCTGTTGGCAAAACAGTTAAAAAGAAAAAAAAATATCCACATATAAAACTGTGTTAGCCCAAATGACTCCAACACACCTAAAAATACAACGAACTAGGAAATCGAGAAAAAGTGTCACAAAAACGTAAAAAGTTTGACAAGAAAAAGTTTGATCAGAACTTATGTAGGCCAATTAATATATAATATGCATATATTTATTGCAGTAGTTGCGTTCTAAAATTGACCCATGATGTGTGAAATTCAAAGGATTAAAGATGTGTAAAGAATTCCTTACCATACACTAGAAAACTCAGTTGCAGATATAGTGGATTATTATTAGACATAGTGAATTATGAAACTTGGAAAATTCTAGTTTTCTGACGGTTGTGTCATTTTTTTTTACTTTATTTACCCATCCCACCTTAAAAGTCAGTCTTGGCCATGACAACGGATTTTACAGACAATGTATTTTGACAAATACAAAGTCTTTTTTCAGACTTTTTTTCTACATGTACAAAACTGTCAGGAAGTGTTGGAGGACCCAAGCATAAAATCCTGACAGTACCCCTCCCCAAACGGCAGATCCCAGATGACCAAAACACCCAAGAGGAAGAAACCCGTGCGAGCAAAACAAAAACAAGTCCAAAAAACAGAGCTCCTGCAGCCAGACGGATGTGAAGGGGTATCAGAACCCCTCCTTAAGAGCAGGCAAGAGAGGAGCAGTCCCAGTGATACTCCTCTGGAACAGGAATTACAGTCAAGGGGGATGAGCGGGAACATGAAGGAGTGGTCCCGGTGACCTTTCTCAAAAACATGAAGCTTTCAGGATGGCCCCAACAGTTTCCTTCAGGAACGTGGCTTCACATGACTTGAAATGGCTGCAGGAAAACCCATCTGGGGTGGCCTGGCATGGAATTGCGTTGACTGCAGTGGAATAAAAAACCCTGCCACTAGAGCAAAAACTCTTCTTTGTTTTTATTACAGACAGACTAACTTTGTTTTAGAGATGAAAAATACTTTAGCAATGAATCTAACTTTATACATAGAGGCCACATACCTCACATATCCTCAGTATTTCGACCATCTGTCCATTCATGTGTTTATGTCTTGCTTGGAAGTTTAGTCATTTTACATCGGGGTTAATGAAAACTGACTCGCTTTTGTAAACTAGTTGTGACCTGGTCCTGTTTTCAAAGCAGTGTTTTGCTCTAAATGGAACATAAGGGGAGTTGACAACCAGACAGCAACTTTAAATGAACTTAAATTCACTCACAAGAGTTGCACTGATAAAAGCATCTAGAAATGAATGATTTTATTATGTCTGGTTTGGAAAAGTGTTGTAAACATACTGCAGCTGTAAATGTGGCTCATGGCCCGATCTATCTAATGACTCAAACCCGACAACTCACCCACCACTCTTATATCAATAAATTCTAATATCAAAACCTATCGGCGTCTTCTGCAACTGACGAACAGCGACTCCTTTAAGGTCCTAACAAGCAAATGGTTTCAGAAACGATCCATCACATCAATAAAGACTTCCAAACCGTAACGCCTTTAAAGCTCATCCCGACTCTCCCCAGACAAATCGCAACTGTTGCCAGGCAACAAGTAAGAACACCTCGTGTCCCTTCAGATGTTTCAAATATCAGAAGACGGCAACGCCGAGCATCAACCCCAAAAGACATTTTACAAGTACTTGTGACAGACAGCTGAATCAATGCTAATACTCCCACTCTGTCTGTTTAACCCAGCAGGAATGTTTGTGCTAACAACTATATTTCTTTTCTCTTCCTTAAGATGTTTCGTAAAGAAAAAAAAAACATTTGGTTCGAGTTCTCTGACTTTAGATGAGTCAGCACATAGTTGCATACTTTTAACCTTCACAGAAATCAATTCAAAATTAGTTTTTCCTTTATTTTAGTTTTTCTTCAAAGCGCCGCATTGCTCCTTCAGTTGGATAAAAGTAACGGATGAAAGTCCTTTCAGTGGCTGTGAAGTTCTCTTTATGTTTCAACCTTGTAAATGTGAAAGTGCGGAACATTATAGACGCTCCTTCTGTTGCTTCAATCAACGACTGCTAAATCAGCCCGTATGTAGGGTCAAAAATCACTCTCGGTCTTTGTCTTTCCATGTGCTAACATGACGGCGGTCTGAACGAGAAAAGGGTTTTATGCTGTTTTATTCACAAGGCTAAGAAAGAATGAGCCGAAAGAACAAAACCAAGTTACATAAAGCCACTGCCGTTATGTAAGCATTTCATGATTTTTTTTCAACTTTAATTTGAATTTCAAAATACACTCACTAACCTCTTTATTACTTGTCCAACTGCTCGTTAACCACAATTTCTTATCGGCCAATCACAAAGCAACTCAATGCATTTAGCCATGTAGACACAGTCAAGATGATCTGCTGCAGTTCAGACTGACCACCAGAATGGAGAAGAAAGGGGATTTTGAACATGACATGGTTGCTGGTGCCAGACAGGCCAGTCTGAGTAATTGAGAAACTGCTGATCTACTGGGACAACAATCTCTAGGGTTTACAGAGAATGGTCAGAAAAAGAGAAAATATCCAGCGAGTGGCAGTTCTGTTGTTGCTACATGTCAGAGAAGAATGACCAGACTGGTTCCAGGTGATAGAGAGGCAACAACCTAGAGGCAGATGGACAACAGCAGCAGAGGACCACACCGGGTGTCACTCCTGTCAGCTAAGAACAGGAAACACAGACTCACAAAAATTGGAGAAGACTGGAAAACGTTCTTTGGTCTGGTAAGTCTTGATTTCTTCTGCCACATTCAGATGTTAGGGTCAGAATTTGGCATCAACAAGCATGAAAGCATAGATCCATCCTGCCTTGTGTCAACAGTTCAGGCTGGTAGTGGTAGTGTAATGTTGGGGATATATTCTTGACGCACATTGGGCCCCTTAGTAGCAATTGAGCATCATTGCAAAACCCCAGCCTACCTGAGGATTGTTGCTGACCATGTCCATCCCTTAATGACCATCGTGTACCATCTCCCAATTCTACTTCCAATAGAATAAGACTCCATGTCACAAAGCTGGAATCATCTCAGACTGGTTTCTTGAACATGACAATGTGTTCACTGGAGTCAAACGACCTCCACAGTCACCAGATCTTCACCCCAATAGAACCTTTGGGTTGTGCTGGAACGGGAGATCGGCATCATGAATGTGCAGCTGATAAATCTGCAGCAACTGTGTGATGCTGTCATGTCAATACGGACCAAACTCTCAGAGAAATGTTTCTAGTACTGTGTTGAATCTATGCCACCAAGGATTAAGGCAGTTTTGAAAACATAAGGGGGTCCCACCCGGTACTAGCACGGTGTACCTAATAAAGTGGCCGGTGAGTGTAGGAGTCATTTTTGACACATATACTCACAATTTTGTTTGCAGGAATCGTTTCTTCTTTCTTGTCTCGTTTAAAAGATTTGGAATGTTTTCTTCTTTTTTTTGTCATTTTTATGTCTATATATAGAGTGTTAGTTCATTTTATGACAGTGTAACCAGCTTTGTACGTGTGGACATTGCTCTATATTCACAGCAGCACTTGCATTTAGCTCTTTAATTCAGCTGCTCACCCCTAAGGCTGTTTTTTGACAAACTTGGTGCAAGTGACTGGAATATTTGACTGAAAAAAAAAGTCAAACTGAGCTTATTGTGACCATTTTTTCATATTAAAAAATGTGTTTTGTTCGCAGTGCATAAAATTATTGGACTATTTTGTACTGAACCAGAAGCTATTATAACTTAAAATCTTTTATTGTGATTCCTCTGGCTCAGGTATTCATTGTTACTGCTTAAATAAAGGTTAAATGAAAAGGAAAATGTAGTCAAATGCTAGTAATAGTTTATTACATTACCTAGTTGATGCACTGTGTTTATGGTGGTATTTTAACTTTATATTTTGTAGATCCTACACTGGTTGCTTTAACACAACCAGCTTTTTTTAGCCTCTCATTAGCATCTGTTGGCATAACCAAGCCAAGCAGTTTTTATTTATGAATCAGACCTTGATCCAAGAAAATATCCAAACCTCCCAACAGAGCATTGGAACCTCTCACCAATTTAGAGATACAAGAGCATGGCAACTGTACAAAACTGGGCTGAATTTTGCCACATTTTGGTCAAATATCCACATGAAAATTGTGATTAAAGTAGAAAAATATTGGAATAACCAATAAAACTGAGATTTTTAAACTAAAACATATCTACTTATAATAGTTTCATGATAATGTCCAAGTATAAAGGTTCATATGTAGGCCTTTATTGCCATCTGTGCTGCTGTTTTTTAGTTTAAATTTACATATTTTCCCTCCAGTTCCAGGATGACACACACATTTGCCCTAGAAGTGCCTTTACATCCATGCAAGCATGCTTAATCTAACTGTGAAGCTACGTTCAGTCTAGATATGTGATGCATTCTCTTTGACGCATGTTTAGACTATGGTTTCACTATCAAATCCGAATCCTGGATTGATCAATGTTTATCTCGGTTTAAGTTTCAACGAATGTTCAATGACTACGCATTCTGCATGTAGAGCGCAAAAAGAGTCAGAAACTTGTGTAGCGACTCTTTTCATTGAAAGTGGCTGCTCAAACACATATTTCTGCATGTTAGCATGTTCTTATGGTGTTTTTCTCATGATGGAGTACAAAATAATTTTAGAATAAAACTGCGTTTTTCAGAATATTTCTTGAATAAAAACGCGTTGGAACAGAAAATCGGATGCTAGATAAACCTGGGGCTAAGAGGTGGACCTGGTGGCAGACAAGATGGCGGCTGAAAATCATTAAAATGGTAAAATGGTAAATGGCGTATACTTGTATAGCGCTTTCTACCCTCCTTCAAGGGCCCAAAGCGCTTCACAGTCACAGACCCATTCACCCATTCACACACACATTCATACACTGATGGTGGCTCCGCTGCCGAACACTGGCGCCAACCTCCCACCAGAGGCAATTTAGGGTTCAGTGTCTTGCCCAAGGACACTTCGACACATGGGCGGGCAGGGAATCGAACCCACTATCCTCCGATTATGAGACGACTGCCCTACCACTGCACCACGGCCGCCCACATTAGCCAAAAGAAAGTCCAGAACTGGATCACCCCACACACATTTTGGCTAAAAAATACCCATTTTTGGTCATAAAATCGGCAACTCTAACATTTACCTTTTTTTTTTTTGCATTTTAACTTTGAACCTTTAACACCGGTCTGTGTCAAAACCTACAAAACTCTTTGACGCAATCCATGGGAATCAGCTAATCTGCAGAGAAAAGCATTTTTCGCTGGTAAGCAACACTTTAACCCTCATGCTCTCTTATGGGGTCCAGATGACCCCACTCTTCTATTGAGACGTTAGCCCTTCCATGACAAAGGTGGACAAGGTGTATAAGACTTCATGTCTGTCATTTGACACCAGTAAAGATTGAAAATAATTAAAAGAAAAAGTTCAGCGCGCTGTCTTCGCTGTCTTTTGGGGTCCAGATGACCCCACTTTTATGTAAACAAGCCGAGGAGAACGGAAGGGTTACAGCGCTTTTCATAGATATCCAAAACATTACTAATATAAAGTATTGTATTCCGACGCGAAGCCGCTTTTCTCCGCGACACAACAAGCTGATTCACAGTGATTGCGTAGAGGGTTAAAGCAACCTGCAATCAAACGTAACTACTAAAGCTACAATGTAAAACTCTAAATAGTTTTACAAATCTGAACACTTTTGTTAATTTTCTTTTTGAACTTAGTAAAGCGTTTTCCCTCTGTTGACACATTTTAAGCTAATCCTGTACGCTAAACCGTTCATTTACATTAAAACGCTTTCCTCGTCCAAGCTAGCCTCTGGCTCAAAACTGTACGACGAGATTGATCTAATATTGCTAGTCATTATTTTTGAGCTGCTAATGCTAGCTTGAGGCTAAAAAGTTGTGGGTGTGGAAATGGGGGAAGGGGTGGGGTTTTGCTCCGAGTTGACTGTCCAGCCCACAACACAAAATTGTATTTCTAATGAGCCACTGTGCATAAAATATGTCTTAAAAACAGCAGAGGCTTTTTGATTTTGGCTAAAAACTGCACAATTATATCACTGTAAAAAGTATTTCTTTGGTATTACTTAAAAAAAATAAGGCAACATTTTCCAAGCAATTTTTTGTAGTTTAGTGAACTAAGTGGTATTTTGAGTTGGTATAACTTAATAATACTACTTTTTTCTACTTAAAAATTTGAAGTTGTTTTAACGTGAATAAATTGAGCCAAATCAACTTTATAAAAACTATTAAATGTCAGTAGTTAGGATTTAAAAATAATAGTTTTTTGCAACTCATTAAAATACTTTTATATACTCAAATGCATTTATTTTAGCTTCGTCAGAAAAATTAAGTTATGATTAAGTAATATTCTTTATTAGGGCTAACAAGAAAAAAAAGACTTTATTGTTCTTCATTTTCAAAATATTTAATCAAACACCAAATTGACCATTTTTACTGTAATTCCAAGTTGACCATTTAAAATAAACAACTTATAGCTGTAACAGCTCAGCTGATGGAAATGACAAGTTTATAAAAATAGAAAAACTAATAAATAAATCAAAGTTTAATCAAAAATAAACGACTACAGGGAACGATTTTACAAAAGAAAAAAAATATGGTTGGTGTGGGACTTTGAGCAAACACATGAACACAAACGGGCAAAAATGGTATGCTTACCCGCTTGAAAAACATTTATCAAGCATGAAATTCATATGTTTAAGCATGTTCTTTATTTATTGCTAATGAAATTATTGGAAAATGAAGATTACGTTTTAACATTTTTAGACAAACTACTCGATTGAGAAAAACTAACATTAAAAAATAATTTTAAATACGATTTTTGCAAAAAGAGAAAAAACTTGAGGCTGACTTAATTTGTATAGCACATTTCATAGCCAGAGAAAATAAAACAAAAAATATTAAAACAAACAAAGAAAAAACTGATTAAAAACACTAACTTGATTGAAATCTATTTGGAAGATTCAACATTTTTGTGATGTTTCTTTGGTGAACTCAACAGAGATTATTTTGCCAATCCATTTATGTACATTGTTAAAAATAAATGTTTCCACATTGAGTTAGCTGAAGGAACATTAGCTTTTGTCCTTGATAAGAACAAATTCTCCAAAATGCTGACTAGCTTGTGGTTGCAGCACCTCATCTGTGTGAGATTATGCGCCTTTCCACTGATATGATCCAGCATTTCCATAATCCTGCACTTTTTGTTTTCTGCACAAAATAACCGTGAGGTGCCTCAGTTGCAATCAAATGCCCTTCGTGTAAGCACGGCACCAAATAAACTTATCTCACAGAGCAAGGCATCTCCAGACTTAATAACAGCCATCAGTCTTTGCTGGGTAAACACTGAACTCCCATTAGGTTTGTGTGTAACGCGTGAGGAAGTTAATGTTTCTGAGAGTTTGCAAAGCAGATTTGAGTCTGCGAGTGCCTTATTAGCGACGTTGTTTACTGATGACAGTTGGGGAGAACTGACTTGGAAAGAGTATGACTTCTAATAATTCTTTTTTAATTATTACCACACAGTTTTTGCTTTGCTAAGAGGAAAAAAAAAGGGAACTCGTCTCCTCTTTTCATCCTCTGTTGCCTTCTGTGCTCTGCAGTCCTCTCCTCCCTCGTTCTGTCCCTCCACCTCGTCCGTTTTTTTCCACGTCTTGTTTAACCCGCCGTTACTGCCAAATTCTCTTACTAGCATGTGTCTCCTTGGCCCGAGGCTTAGTGTGTTCCCGGCTTTGGCAGGACCTCTGACAGCTAGTTCAGCCAGAAGGCCTCTATGACTGGCATTACGCTGGGTGGGCCGCTCCAAGTCCATCAATGAAAGGGGGTGGGGGGTGTTGAGGAACAGAATCGACGGCGAGGTTACAGACTCACTTGGGTGTGAAGCAAATGTCATCTCTGCTCTTTTCGTTTCTCTCTCCACCCGTATTTCTTCCAAACGGCTTTGGTTTGGGGCTTTTTGCTGCAGACCGATATGTGTCAGTGTGTTTTAGTCTGAGTCACGCGTGTGGAGGGATCTGATCTGTCGAGGCAACACCCGAGACACCTGTGGCAGCTCCCTTTCACTTTTTAACACTCTTTCCAAACCATTTGGTTTTAATACAATTGGTAAACCGCTGACAAGAAAATGAGACTAAATGCAAAAAAAAAAAAAAAAAAAAAAATTTCCTTTTACAAACATTAATCATATCTTTGCAACATACTTTTTCTTTGTTGCAGCTTAAATTTTTCTCAATCAGAGCTCTGTTAAAATTCTATATCCCTCTGGGATGAATAAAGTATTCTATTCCTGATTCTTAAAAGAGGCTAAATGATGATGTGTTGTGAATGTTGTAAAATTCAGACTGCAAAAACAGACCTCCTAGAAAGAAGTAAAAAAATTCTTAAAAGTTGAAAACTTCTCTTTAAATAAGCAACAATTCTTCCATCAAGGTAAGAAAATTAGTCTTTCCAGGTAGTGATATTTTAAGACATAAATTTAAGACTTATTTTCTCAAATGAAGATTTTTTTTTCTATTGTAAAACTACAGAGCCCCTATAGGGACAACAAAGTAAAAATAAAAAATAGACTGCTTTATAAACTAAATAGACTATTGCTCACCAGATAGCAACTTTTTAGAACCTGATGGTAAAGGGTGAGCACCATAGAGTAACTTGTTAACTCCAGATAGTAATCTGTGAGCACCACTTAGTAACTGAAAGTATGATTTAGTAATCGCTGAGAACCAGATAGTAACTGATTAACAAATTATAGAAACTAGTGAGCACCAGATTGTAACTTTTGTAAAGTCACATGCATAGTAACTTCTGAGCTCAATTAAGTGACTTGTGACTACTAGTTGTAACTTGTGCAAGCAGATGGTGACTTTTGAGAACCAAATAGTTACTGGTGAGTACTGGAGAGTAATGTTTTAGCACCTGATAGGAACTCGTGAGTTCCAGATAGTAACAGGTGAGCAACTAAACTTCGAAGTTTTGAAAAGTGACTTGTGCAACCAGATAGTAACTGGTAGGACTAGATAGTAAGATTTGAGCACCTGACAGTAACTTGTAACCACTATAGCAACTTTTGAGCACAAGATAGTAACTAGTGAGCACTAGACAGTAACTGGTGACTAACTTTCTTTTTTTTTTTTCTACAATACAGAACTGTGCATACTTGAAGTGTTATTTTATGTTAACAATACATATATTATTGGAATTAGGTTTGAATTTAGTCATCTATGTAGGCCCAAAAAAAGTGAAAGCTACTTACCTCAATGAAAACTTAAATGAAAAAAAAGAATGTTAGGTGTTTAAATTATTTTTGTTTCTAGTGGAATGTAGTTTCTTGATTTTATTTTCTTTTTTTTCAGTGAGTATCATACACCTCAAGCAGAAAATCGAACATATTACTGATCAGAAAAAGAACAAAAAACCACTGCCCTTATGCGTAGTTTCCAGCAAACACCAGCTGTAAATCCCTTTCATACATACAATAGAGGTCATGACCGTGTACAGAATGCTTTGATTGCAAACATTTTTTATATGCCGTAAGATACTAAGCAAAGAGAAGATGTTCGGTTCATAAATATTGATCTGATTCTATTATGATTGATGTTGAGTTTATTGACTGTTACTTTTGTTACGCTGTTATCAATTCAGAGACACATGCAACCATGTTTTAGATAAATCAACCTATAGAGATAGATGAGCCAACACTATCACATGAGACCGTATTTCAAATTATTTACAGTTAAACTGACAAACTACCATAGTATTACATTGATGTTTGGTGTCTTTATAGTATTTAAAGATTAAAAAATTTTTTCTAATAAAAAATATTCTGCATCCCCTAAAAATGAACAAAAATAAATAAATAAAAAAATCCTGACTCATTTTATCATAATTTATTCATGATGGATATTCTAACCACTGACTGTATATGAGAACAGGACCAGGTAAATGTGACATATTCCTTATTTATGGCTCCAACCAAATCAAGTCAATTCTGTAGCCATTTTTCCAAATACAGACGTAGCTATAATGGAGCCAAGTGAGGTGAGTAAGCAGTAATTGGTCCAAATTGGTCAGGTGTCCATGACAACCACTCTCACCAATCAGGGGTGAGATTGTTGAAAGTCCACACCCCTATCACTTGAAAGTAGAATCGGTCAATCAAATGTAATTAATCGACATGCGATGGTCTACTTGCTTATTTCTACAAAAAAAAAAAAATTATAAATCAGAACAACAATCTACTTCTGACTAATATGATGACTGAGTGAAAGCTGTTTATTTCAAAATAAAAGTCTATGGGATTTTAGCTTTGGAGCCAGTGGGTACTTCCTATTTGGAACGCCAGGGAGAGTCATTGCTCAGTACAGTTCACATATTTAGTCAATAATTCTTACCAATAGCATGAAAATGATTATGCAAGTAAATGTATACCCATTTAAACCTGCAAAAAAAAAATAATGCTTTAACTTGAAAATTTTGACAGTATCTTCTGCCTATTTTAAATATTTTGTTGTCAGCAAAACACAATTTACAAATATTAAGATTATAAATAAATGTTTAACTCTTCAATGATCCAAATTCACATCACTTTTGCTCCAAATATATTTTAATTTAGTCTTTACTTTAAAAAAAAATGTGTCCAAGTAGAGGCTTGAAGCCAATTCAGACACTAAGGGGTTAATTGCTTATAGAAAATCAGTGTTTACTACTTTTTTCATCAACCTTTGGAATTTGCTTAAAACTGAATCCACTTTGAAAAAAATGTACTTTTACAGTTTGTTTTTAAAGTCTTTTAATATGTATGTGGTGTAATTACAGTTTACACTTTGCTGATCTTACCTGTAAAAACCTAATTCATTCATTGAAAAATAGCTTTTTAGGTATTTTTCTAAAGCAAACCCATGGTCAATGAGAGCTTTTATATGAACCAGCAGTTCTTAATGCATTAATGTTTAAATAAAAACATTTTGCTTCACATATGGATTCCCTTTTCCTCCTCAGTGCAAAACACTAGAAGAGTGTAAAAGCCTTAATACATAATTCACCACCATCTGTCCAGAGCACATGTTGTGTAATAAAAGCTGTCTTGTACACTCTTCTCCTCCTTTTTGTTTCTATTTCCTTCTCCCAGCCTCTCGGTGCCATGTTCACCATTTCCAAACCAGTTTTTTTTTTTTTAACCTCCTTTTAATTGCTGACTCATTCAGTTCTAACGTTTGGTCATATTCTTCTTAATTTACTGGCTGCTTTCTAAATGTCTTTCACTCCGTCTCCCACACAAAACACGCCGCCGCCGCCGACTCTTTCTGTTTTCTTTTGACTTCTCTCGTTTCTGGATCCACTCATCCTTGAGTCACTTCTGCCACTACTAACAACACGGGTCGGTAATGAACTCTCGATTTCATAACGCGCCTGTCGGATCCACTCCACCTGCAGGTCAGTTAACGGTGTTGTCAGCTCATCAGGACAATTGTCCGGAGCGGCGTGCGCGTCTGCGGAGGTGAGCACTCGTCTCCGCCTCATCAGGTCTATTGTGGAGGCTGTCAAGACAGCGGCCCTGAGAATCAGTTTCTTTTGTGGTTTTCATGGAGTCAGAGGCTGTAGTGCGTGGGTGGTTAAGTGTCTGCCTATCTTAGTGAACTTGGGTGTGCGTCTGTGTGGGAGTTTTACGAGCTGGTTAGCCTTCTTTAGCCTCATGTGGACGCTGCCTCATAGCGGCGCCGTTTCAAGTGTGAAGATGTGAGTGGATAAATGATAAATTACAGGGACATCAAGCCACGAAAATACTGCATTTTCCCCAAAACATATTCAAGTTCACAATTCTTAACCCTGTAAAACCCTTTGCATCCTTTTAGACACACACATTCTTTAGCATAATTCAAACTCTTCTTAAAAAGCTCATTTGTGCCCTGTAGTTCATCATCATTCCACAGGGGGCAGCGGAAAGACTTTTCCTGCTCATTTCAAAATGGCTGCCTCCGTGAAATCTCAAAAACACTTTTGGTGGGAAAAAGTTTATCTAATTTTCAAACCTTTATGATGTAATAAATTCATATATTGTTATATGAATACAAAAAAGAATTATATTCAATGAATATATTTGGTTTTTCTAATGGTTACTTGCTGTACTGAACAAATACAAAATTATTTGATAATGATTTCTTTATAATACAGTTACACCACAAGGTTAACCAAGATTGAATGCATCAAATTTAAGACAGTGACTAAACGAGGGGCAAAAACGTACCAAATCACCAAACGTATCATAATCGATGCCATTTATTTCTCATTAAAAATATTTTTTCTGTGGGTTACAAAACACTTCAATTCCAAAAAATGTTTTATTGTCTGTCAAGTCAATTATTTGATGTATTTACAGGCTTTACAGTGTTACCCTGGGCTCACACCGCTAGCGTTACAGCTCTGATGCGAGCGGTGCTCTTTACGTAACTTTAAAAGTGTGAGAGTAAATCCTAATGCAGGCGTTCACGTCCTGCGTCTGCGGTCAGGCCTCTGCGTCGCTGAGAATCCAGTTCATTTGGTTCAAATTCGCTGTACGACGCAGCTGAACTGCAGCGAACAAAGGGGGGATTAGCGTGATTGTGTGTAAGGTTCGCAGTTTCGCGAGGTCTGCTGAGAGCCAATGGCTGCAGCCAACCTGTAGCTAATATGAGCCGTTAGCTGTAGCTAGAACGCTCCCGCATCGCACCTGAGCTGTAACGCTAGCCCGGGGTTAAAGGGTTACAAAATAAACCTATTTTACTAGCTTACTTTGAACGTTAGCTTAAGCAACTATTCAGCAAGATAATCCTAAAAATAGGTGGTTTTTTTCTAACTTCTAAATATAAAAATGGCTTACAGAAAAGGTTTGATTGCTGTCATTTCCCAACAAAGGATGTATAAACAAGTATGAAAATGAATTTTTGTTATTGACCAAATACTTATTTTCTACCATAATTAACAATTGTGTAAAAATCAGACAATGTGATTTTCTGGATTTTCCCCCTTCATTTTGTCCCTCATTGTTGAGTTATTCTCATGATAAAAAATTAAAGGCTTTCTCATCTTTTTAAGTGGGAAAACATGCACACTTTTAATACTTTTGTTCCCCAACTGTAAGTAAATAAATATGAAAAACCTTGCTATTTGCCAAGTTTTTCCCTAAAGACACTAATACGTTACAGTATTACATCTCTACTGTTATGATTCCTAACACGGATAGCAAAAAAGAAAAAAATTCACGTCTTACTTGGGTGCTTTGCTTTCACAGTCAGGTGTTGTAACAAAACATTACAACACTTGCTTTTCTTAGGCGGCATTTCCCAAAGTGGAAAACACAGTCGGTGAACCATCTGAAATGAACTCTGGTGCAGATCTGACAGTTCAATGTTACGGCGCCATGTGAAAGGTGCAACGAAAGGCCGCACTGGTGGAGGAGGTGGAGGAGAAAATTCCCTTCAAGCTCTACGCTTCAAGCAAGCAGATGATGAAGGACCGCTTTGATCCGCATCTGGATCCAGTCGAGTCCTCAGGCTGCTGAGTATGTCCTAGCAAACCTCTTCATGGTGATGTCTTCTTTTGGTTATTCTTTTAGTCCGTTAGCTACCACTAATAGGATGTGCTACTTCTTCATTAAGCCAAAAGAAACTAAAAAAAAAAAAAACCAGTTGACTTCCGTCTTCTTCCGCCACCAGATCGACACTGTTGACTGGTCATGGCGTAGGGCAGGTTCAGAACCTGGACTATTGATTTCAAGACAGAACTTAAGGAAACCCTAACTGAAGTCAAAACAAAAACAAACATTTACCACTTAAGTACTAATACACAAAAATACACAGTGTGACAAGTATCAGTTATTGATTTACATCTGTGAAAAAAATGATAAAGTAATAATGAATACTCATTAACGGTTACATGTATACATTCGGTGCTGCTTTCATTAAATAAGAAGCTCGGATCTTCTCCTTTGACCGGTTTATTCTACCAGTAGTGCATACTTGCTAATTGTTGCCTACAGCGATAATCAAATCACTAAAGTGAATAATAAATAAATTAGGTGGACCTGATTATTCATTGCAGCTAAATTGACAGTCTTTGGTTCTTTGAAGTGGATCCATTTCTGAATATTTTTCCACTCTGAAGGATTTTATTCTTCACATTAAGGGAACTACTATTTTTTTTTTCCCTACTTGTGTTGATAAAACTTCTTAGGAATTCACCCGGTGATGCCAGAGTGTCTTCAGAACCCACAGGGAGCTGAAAATGACTCACTTGAAGATGCACTTTTAAAGGTATTTGAACTGTTTACATTTGGATTGAGTGTGTCTGTTTAGTTTGTAATGAATGTGAACCATTAAGCTACATTTACATCGCCCTTAGCAACACGTTCAATCGGCCACTTCTACCAAAAAGTCTATCTAAATGTCAGTTTTTTTACTTCTGTGTTCGACATCCGAGTCGCCATTTTTTTTTTTCAATACAAACATGTTGGAGTCAGACGGCATCAGTAAGCAGTCATGTGACCACGTGTAGCTAGGTAAGCTTCTACGACCATTTTGGTCTCTCCGTTCAAAACGTGCAGCCACTGAATGTATGTTCCAAGTCAATTCAGGTTGAACTTTGACCAATCAGGGACATGGATTTGTTTGTGACATTCATTCTAATTCATAAATAGTTCCAAAGTGATTATGATGGGTAAATGATGGGTTAATTAATAGTAGACCCTTTTCTCTGTGATGTCAAACAAAATAGCGACATCACTGATTGTCTGTAAAGTTACTTCCAGTTTTGGTGTATAGAACGGAAAAGCAGAGAAGCTTACACTATATTAAAGCAATTTTACATAACTAATAAAATGTAAATGTCTTAATATTTATTTTCTATATATATTCTGATTTTATTTGTCTCTTTCTCTTATGTTGTTCACTAATCAAAATATAAATGAATGATATCCTTCAGTATGGAGATCCTATTGAAAATATTGACCTTTCATTGTTTTTGGGCGTATTTTGAGTGCGATCAAGCACAAAAACTGTTGGAGAATACATATAATGTGGAGCAAATTTGCACATTGCTTGCATGCATTTTAACTGGGGCCAAGGCTGAATTTTGTTGTTTTTTACAGGGTATTTTAGGGGATAATTGTACATATATATAAAAAAAAATTGTTAGCAAGCAGCTTAGTGTTTAAGACATGTATTTTCGACTTTCAAAATAAGAGCGGCCAAGAAAAAAGCTTTTTTTTACCTTTATTTCCCCACAGATTGCACAGAGTTGTGAGCAAAAGCAAAGGGGAGCAACAATGGAAAATAATGCAACAGTAAGTAGTCTTTCTCTATTGTAAGATACACTGAAATTCTTACTTTTGCTCTCTTTTCAGTAATTTAGTGAACACAGAAATTTTAGCAACTTTACCGAGGTTGAAAAGAAATTGTGCAACTCTTCGACTCATCCCCATTGTGGCAAGCTAGCGCTAATTAGGAGAATAAAATCATTTAGTTAACTTGATAATCAAACAAGTAACACTCGATGAAGTACTTTTAACTTTAGTCTAACTTTCTGTTACAATTGGTCAGGTTACTTTCTATTATTTACATAAAATTGCTTTAAGTTCTCCGCTGTGTCTGTAGCTGAAAACCACTCTTCACACAGTCGGCGATGTCGCCATTTTGTCCTACGTCACCATGAAATGGGTCTATGGCGGTTTCTGCTCAGCAGGAATTTTATAACATGCGCTAATTAACAGAAGTAAAAGAAAAAAGAAGATTTGATTGAGCTAAAATAAAGAGTTCAAGAAGCCAAGTTTAGCACATTCTATTCCTAACATTCTTTAACACAAGAGGCTTATAAAGTATAAATGAAACTATGCATCATGAAATGACCACACCATGATGATAAACATGACTTATACCATTTTTTTTTTTTTTTTTTTACTTTCTTTGGCTTTTGATTCCTGGTTGTGAGGTTTATTAGAATGCACCAATAAAGGCTTAAAGAAAGAGAAAGGATAACCAGGGGGTGCAACAAACCCTCTCTTGCCATTAGCAATGAAAAGCCGCTCAAAAAAAGAACCTTTGTGACTCTCTCCATTCATCTTTCTTTCTTGCTTTAATTAAAAAGGGAGCCAGCCTGCATGGTTTCAGTTTAAAAGAAAAGAAACTACTGGTGTTTAGAGCCATGCTGAGACGCTCCTATTGGTCAGGATGAAATAATACCTGAATGGCCCTGGAAAATGAAAAGAAACAAATAAAAATAATTTCTTACAGCTTCAAATATTTCAGACTTGCTCCCCTCCTATCTCATGTGAGAGAGAAACAAAGAAAGGGAAGTAATTACAGTCATTAAATTATACAATTTATTCTTTTATTAATGCTCATAATGGGGCACAAATTTAGAAAGAACACAAGTTTGGGCTCAGAGTCAGGGTTTTATAGAAATAGATTTAAAATGCCTGTTGCAAGACCAGCTGCATCTAAAATTTCAGAAGACCTATACCATCAACAGAGCTACTTTTGTCACATTCTATTGTATCAACTTTATAAAAGTGTTGCATTTTGGTGAAAGTCGATATAAAAAAACTGATGATTCACGTTGATTGTAAAAATGGTTAAATATTTACAATATGTCAAAGAGCGTTTGTTGTTAAGATGTCACCGGTGGAAGCTCCACTGTTAAAGAAATAAAGAGAAACCACACTTTTAGCCTACAGTAGACAAAGTACAGACAAAAAAATCTCTGCTCTGGTTTGTTGGGCTAGCAACAGCACTGTAAAAAATATTTCTTTGATATTACTTAAAAAAAATAAGGCAACATTTTCCAAGCAATTTTTTATAGTTTAGTGAACTAAGTGGTATTTTGAGTTGGTATAACTTAATAATACTACTTTTTTTCTACTTAAAAATTTGAAGTTGATTTAGCGTCAATAAATTGAGCCAAATCAACTTTTTAAAAACTATTAAATGTCAGTAGTTAGGATTTAAAAATAATAGTTTTTTGCAGCTCATTAAAATACTTTTATATACTCAAATTTATTTTTTTAGCTTAGTCAGAAAAATTAAGTTTTGGGCTATGACAGTTTTTGGGCTTACACACAAAACACGTGGCCTTTGGACGTGCGTCGAAAGTTAAATCAGGCTGAACTATCACCAACCAGGGACTCAGATCTAGTAGTGACCTATGGAAGGTGTCCTTTTTAATTAATGAAGGTACTAACCATTCGAAAATTAACCATGATGGAGAAATTAATATTTGCGATTTGTGTCCAGATGGAATTCTATGACATCAAGTCTTTCATAAATGATGATTATTACATATGGACTAAATGATTATTACATATCGATTACCTAAAGTGCGAATCGTTAATGTTTACTGAAAATATGTAAATATAATCACTCTTTTTACTTGAAAACTTGATTTGCAATGTGAAGGATTAATACGAAATTGTATTCTGATGATAATCTATAAGTGTTAAATATGTGTTACTGTTTCTTAAAATCATGCATGTTTTATGAGGTTAATCAATAAGAACTCGATGTTGTTATTAAAATACCTCCACTTGGTCTGATAAAAACTAGAATTTTTTTTTCATTTTTGTTCAGACTCATAAATATATTTACAGTCATACTTATTGCACACCTCTAAGTAACAAACAAGATAAAAAAAAGTACCTTATTTGGTAACTACATATATTTTTAAATGCCTGTGTTTATTTATTTATTATTTTTTAAAACATTTAAATAATCTTTGGAGGGTTTACAGATTTGATATTTGTCTAAATGTAAGCAACTTTGTTTTTCTGGAAAGCTACACACAACCGTAGTTTAACAATCAATTTATGTAATCTTCACAGAGAAAATGAATCTAAAAGAGTGGACATAAAATCATCACTTTTAGAAAATATAGTAGTAAAACTGACAAAGTGACAGCAAAGAAGTACTTTTAAGACAACTCAAAAATTAGCTATTTTCCTCCAAAAATAGGTCTGTAAGAGATTTTGAATGCCATCTAAAATATAGTCTTTAGACAATAATTCTCAGAACAAACCCCAAATCATTTTTAAGTGGTTGCTTGTCCCGGCTGAACCTTAATCCAGTAAAGCACCAGCTGGGAGACCAAAATTTGGAGCTAAACGTTTCCTTTTTTTTTTTTTCTTAATACAAAGGGGTGTTTAAATGAGGGATTAAAATAAACACAGAGATTGCAAGAAATGTTTGTTTTGTTTTTATTTTTTTTTAATCGACGAAAGCAGGAAAAATGCAGTGGGACACCAAAAAGGTGTTTTTTTTCCCCTGTATGTTGCATTTCCTGTCACATTCTAGTTCTTTTGATTGTAATATTTCACTAATTTTCCCTTTTGCCGCTATAACAGAAATGCACTTTGGCATTCTTCCATTATATGTAATATGACTCTTATTTTATCTGAATATGTGTTCTATATAACTGAAAAAAGTATTTTTAAAAACATAGATATATTTTTTTCTATCCAACTGACTTTCCATCTCAGACTCTGAATCCAGCTATTTAGAGCAAAGGAGGTCTGTAAAAAAGTCTCTCCACGAGGATTCATCTCTGCAGTCCTCAGGCATGCTCTTTAAAAGCATGTTTTATGTTTAGCTTCAAAACCAGAATTCCTCTCGTAGAAACCCACCATGCAGTTCTCTTCAGGTTCGTCTAGTCTACTTGAGCTCTACTACTTCCTATAGGTAACACAGAATGAGTCATTTGATCTGAGGTAAAAAAAATAATAAAGTGGAAGTCTATAAATTCACATCTCCCTTATCTATAAATTCTTTTTTACTCACATTTTTAAAAACTTTTTTACGATGAGTTTTTAAATAACTAGTTTGGAATGTTTGGCCTGGTATGACTCCCTCCAGGATTTTGTGATATTGTACTCACACCTTTTATGGAACAATTTCTCTCTCTCTTTTTTTTTTTTTTTTTAACTTGTCCTGTCCAACAGCTGAGCAAACAGATGCGAGCTGAGAGCCTCTTGTGTTGTTGGGTAGATTTTACTGTCACAACAGGGGGTTATTTAGTTGTGCTAAACTTCTTTATATTAATTATGTTTGGTCCGGACGGAAAAGGAGAAGAGGGAGGTTGGGGGGGGTTTAAGGGCACAAAAGAAAGGCAAAAGAGGAGGAGTTTAGAGAAAGTAGAAGATGGTAACAAAAGGGGGTAACATCATAAAACAACCAGGTAAAAATAGCTGGAACAGTTAGTTTCAATACAACAAATCATACCAAAAATAATGAAAGTTTAATTTCAAGATTGCAATTTAATTTGGTGGATAGCATATTAAACATTCCTTTCTCTCAGTTTTTGCATACTTGTCTCCAGACATGTACATGTAATCAGAAAATACATGTTTTGCTTATGTTTAAAGTTCAAAATGTGTGTGTTAATGCTTTTAAGTGCTTTTTTTTCCAAACATATATTTTTAACAGTTTTTTTTTACTTGTTACTGATTCGAACCATGACCTTAAAGCCGTGACACGATCCGAGCTGTGTGTTTTGTGATCCGTTACACCGCTACTAAATACAACAAAAATAATTTGTAGTACATTAAAACATTTTTGTTATGTGAACCCTGAAAACATTAAAATTTATTTATAGACTTAATGCTTTGTTTTTTAATGGAACTGAAGAAACAGTTTAGTATCTATTTCGTAAACTTTTGAAACTTGAAAGTTTTTGCTATAATTTTCAGCTTAGTTTATTTATATATATATATTCTTGGTTATTAAAAAACTAGTTGCATAATTTCCATTGGATCTATTATGCTTAGTGTGATAGGAAATAACTGTTTAAATTTAAACAACCTGCTGATGAATTTACATTTCAAATCTGTGAATTTAGAGTTTTTAAGGCTGAAAAATCCCTCACACAACAAACGTACACACTTTTCTTTCTTTTGTAAACTCTCAAATTCCAAACCTTCATTGAAAAATTAGTCTAAGATTATAGACAAATACAAAGATCTGTTCGCGATTACTGGAAACAAAGCACAGAGGAGATTGATTGACAGGGTCAACAGCCAAAAAAGACAAATAATACAGTGGGATATTCTTTTAAATATTGTTCAAAATTCTAATTAATTCTGTACTGAAAGTTTATAAGACTGCAAAAGGTGAACGAGAGAATACTATAGGCTTTCCACCCTTCTGGTCACTTGATGAACTATTCCTTTATGAGACATGTTTTATCCTGAAGTCAAAGTTCTGACGCTTGGGTTTCAATTTAGTCTGTTTATGATGGTCAGTGTGTACGTGAAACTGTCGGCCAGCTCCAAAAAATGCTGGAGTCTTCAGTCAACAAAAAGCAGCGTGAGAGAGGCCGTTAAAGAGTGCAGTGATAGATAGAGAGATTTGCTGCTGGTAATGAGTCATCCATACGACCACGTCCTGCAGCTTCGAGCGCACGCAACACAGTTAACTTTCAGCAGAGAGCCTGCGAGGAATGTAGAATGAGGAAAATGTCACACTTGGAGATCTGACCATCCATTATCAGTGGTGAGCAGCAATGTATCAAGTCTCCTTTCTAAGCAGTGCTATAACTTCAGGGAACTTTCTAAAAATGAAACTTCCCTCCTCGCTTGATTCTCTGATTCTGGACCATACGTTCCACTTTGATTTGTACTTTTTCCCCCCAAACATTGTCACTCCATTTTCAATCGTCTTGTTTTTAGGCGACTCCATAGCTTTCACATCCTCTATAGCTCGAGAGCTGGCATTCTCACGAAGCATTTTGGGAAAAAAATAAAATAAAAAAAAGGCACGCTCCTTGTCTCTGTATAGAGGCTACATCCTTATTGGCAGGGCTCGGAAGCAGGGATAAGTGTAGCCTACGGCGTGTGTTCTTTGGTGTTTTGTGCTCCAGTGTGCGGAAATAAATAAATAAAAACCCAAAGAGGATGTCAAAGCACATTTAAACACAAATTGGAACGCCTACAGTAACGGTTATGAGAGAAAAAGATGTTGACGGAAAGACTAGTTTTATTTTTGTGAAGCAAATAAGAATGAAAAGAGAAAAGTAGCTTCAAAAAGGCACCAAAAATATATATATATATAAACTGGGGAAAGGGGAAGGACAAAAGTGTTGACAAAATGTGTTTTAATGTACAGTCTGTGATGCTGATAGCTGCTACCATGTGATAAAAGTTAGATTTTTGCATGGGGCAGCAAAACCTACTTTAAGTTGGAGGCAAACTTTAACACACTATTGACGGATTGTACAAAACTTTGAGTATTGACCCTAGAACGTGGTGTGAAAACACAAAGATCCATTTTTTTTTCTATGTCCAACAACTTTTCAGTAAGTTCAGAGAATCAATACTGAAAAAGACAATCAAAGCATGAAGACATTTATCAAAAACATCTTGTTCCGCTCATGTTGATTGTTGTCTCTATCATGACTCTTATTTTTCCCCATCTCAGATTGAATGTCATCATTCATTCATGAGTTTTTCAAATACTATTGATAATGATATTGACTATTGAACAGTGTTGTACCTGACGTTGATACATACGTTCAAAATTGGTCAGTGAAACATAAAGTTTATCCTGAAAGATTGCAAAGCCATGGTTCTTTCTCTCGTTGCTTTGGCCTGCCCTCGTAATTTCTGGCCAGTGACTGAAGAGATCTTTAGTCATGTGGTTTTGTTTACAAGCTTTGGTTTGAATCAATTAGGAACACGACCAGGACCAAATTAAGTGGACACAGTTCAGACCAATAGACTTTTTCTATCTAAAAACACCCTTAAGTCGAGCTAATCATCCATATGAGGCAGATGTCTACTCAAAATCAACCATTCATAAAGCTAATAATACTTTTACCAAAATGTTGAAAATGCATATTTAAAAAAAAAAGAACATTGGCAAAATCGCAGCAATTTTTAAAAATTATTTGCAGAAAAAAAATCATTTTAGTTTGACAGATATTTGAAAAGAAATATGTCAATAATTTTGAACTCAAAAAGAATATTTCACGTTTTAAATTAAACACCGTTCCAATTTCTCTGTTTTAAGAATTTTTTACCTTTATTTTCGACTAATTCTATGAAATGAACTCTAAGAAAAACACAAGTCCCCAAGAACACTTAGAAATATGGCTCAGATATATACTTTCGATCTTTTTTCGGTCAACACAGCTGGTTATTAAACTCACTGCTCCTGGAAAACAGTTAGATAGGAGGAAACAAGGAGGGGCAAATCCTCCACAGACACCCCTCCCCAGCTCCCACTGTTTCTTTTATATCACACTTCCTGCCACTGTTCATAATTATTGGTGTTTTATGGCTTTATTAGCTAGTCATACACCGCCTAAAAGCATTCTTTTGCACAGTCACACTGCACCTCAGTAACACTACCCATTAGAAATGACATTTCAAAGCCGAAAAAGAGCCTCACTCGCCCATATAGACTAATTAAAACGGCTTTAGTGAACGGCGGTACAGTCATGGTCACGCTGTTCTTCATGATAATGTTGTTTTTCTCCCCCTTCTTCTCCTTGTATGTGTGTGCTTATTTTCTTAACTGTAGGGAAAGGTTCTACCCAACACTATTTAAATCAGTCACCACATCAAACACAAGATATAGAAAAGACTGGCAGCACAAAACTGTGCATGGAGTCATCAGGGAAAGACCCTTCAAGCCTCCCTGTAGGCTGCAGGCGGAGAGCGACTAAGTGTAGGTCAAAGAGTTGCCTTTTGTATTTAGTCTTCTGTTGGTGTAAAAGGGACTCTTATCCTCTAAGATTGCATAAGAAGCTTTCAAATGTTGGTTCCGTGCTCAAACACTGACACACTTTGGACGTCCCTTTTGAAAAATCCTTATAGTTGACAATCTTGCATTTAATCGCTTTACCGCCTAAAATTGAGACAGTAATGTGTGAAAATTGGTAATTTTGCAACTTCTTTAAAAAGGAACATACACCAAACAATTAAGGTGATATATGTGTAAATTATTAACTTCTACCATATTTCTTAACCTGGATTTCCACTGGTCCTCCTGCGTTGTGTTGAGTGGGGAGTATGTCTCATGACTGCCGGTTAATTTCATTCGTCTCTGTTGCGTCTCTGTGCTGTCCTTTCTATCCCCTGGCCACCACCCCTACGTCGAGTAGTTTGTCGCGCTTTCTTCGCTCATTCAAAACTTTGACAATCAGTGATCAGTGAATATTCCACCATAAAACAGCACCTGGACATTCAACAGGAAGCCATAAACTGTGTCTTCCTGCAGCTAGACAAGGGCCAAGGTTCCCACACTCCCTCAACCAAACCAAAACAATCCGCTGAAAGTGTGAAAAGCAGATACCTGTTGTCATGGAAACTTGCATTTCTCCCCTCTCCAGGACCTTTTCTCTAGATTTCAACTCCTTAGTCACTCTGTTTCTTGTATCCCCCAAACGTTCCGAATAGTGCTGTGCGATGATCCCGGCCGTCGCCAGGCTGGACGTGTGGGAGTCCATTTGTGTGGACCTTTCGGTCTATGTTAAATCAATGAGCTTTTATGTTGATATATTTTTGCTTGTAGTCTATGTCGTTCTACTGCAACACAGATTGAAGATGCTGGATTTTTGACAGCATTCCTGGAACTTCCTCATCTGTCTTTTCTGGGCGATTAACAGCTATTTTTGCATTGCTGTTGGCCACCATTGGTCAATATGTCTTGTTGCCTACCAAAATCAATTTTCCCTGGGATTAATAATGTATCCATCCATCCATCCATCCTCTACTTCCTCACTGTGTTTTTTGCAAAATGTATGTTTTGTGTCACTAATCATGTTTTTGTGCTTTCAAATTATATTTTTGATGCCCATGTTGAAAATGGACACCAGCGTTATCTGTGGTGTTGACATGAGTTATCACATGGACACGTCACCTTAAATGTAAAATAAAAGATGTGTTGCGTTTTATTTTGAAAGCACAACAGACGTTTTTTCTTTTTTAAACCAGTACCAGTTCTTAGTTTCTCCAGCTTTTAAGCCATAAATTTGATGCATCAACAGACTGGAAATAGACATGCTGGAGTTTATGTAAACATTCAGACTGTTTAATAAATGTCACAATTTTTTGTGTAAATGCGATGGAGACGCAACACAGACGGATGGATGGATGGATGGATGGATGGATGGATGGATGGATGGATGGATGGATGGATGGATGGAGGGAGGAGAGGAGGGAGGGAGGGAGAGGGAGGGAGGGAGGGAGGGAGGGACGGACGGACGGACGGACGGACGGACGGACGGACGGACGGACGGACGGACGGACGGACGGACGGACGGGGGTCAAGCAAAAAGAAGGTTTCTGTTCAGAAGAACTTTGAAATTCATAAAGTAGCTTTCTTATCTGCTTTCTACTTTGTATTTGTCATTTTTACTGATGATTTTCAATATTTGAAAAAGGTCAGATTATTTTTTTTGCCAGAATGACAGAAAAAAATCCATATTTAATATCAATACAGATGCTCCTTGGCTACAGTCTTGGACTAGCTAAATAACTGCCAAAATATGTACGGCGAGGTTGACTTTGATGATCAATTAATCAATTACATTTGCTTGGGAGCACTCAGATACTATTTCTTATATATGAAATGTACCACCTCACCACACACACAGAAAGCTTGTTAAGGAGGTGGAGACGAGTTAACCCCCAAAGCTTCATTGTGACTGCAGATTGAAGTGTCACAGAATGTGTCTGTTTCTGCATGATTACACTGAAACTTGTTTTTAGCTCATCAACTGTAATGGAAAGCCTAACACTTACACCTGGTTTGATCTTGTCTCAGCTTGTTAGTGGATCTGGATAAATCAGCGACTAAGTCAGGGAAATAGAACATGAAAGAAATTGCATGGGCGCAGGCCCATGACACATCACGCCTCACGAAACTTTAGAAATATGAGAGCGCTTGCATCTTTGATCAGTAAAGATCTGGTCCATGACAAGCAATCGCTGGTGGCCCGTGTCTTCTGCACCTTATGCATAAATAAATATGTTTTAGAGGATTGCAGAGGACATTAGTTCAATCAAGATGCACCAAAAAAAAATTAATTCATAAATTCAAGTTTTGTGTAAATTTACAGGATTAGCATATGTTTTGGAGTATAAATTGCAGTTTTTATAAAAGATTTATATGTGATTAAAAAAAAAAAAAAAGCTAATAAGCAGTTGCTTCTAAGAAGTTGCTTCCCAGTAACAACCACTAGGGTGCACTGTAAATAGGTGTTAAAGGTTTTTAACACTCACACCAACGCAGAAGAAGAAGGAGCGTCGTCCAAAATGAACATAGAGGAGAATCTGATCATTCTCCTGAGTTTTGTGACATTTTTTTAATAGTGGGATATTACTTTTTTTTTTCTTTCTTGGACAAATGTGTGACAGCAAGTCATCAGATTGGGTTACAGACAGAAGTACCACTGAAAACTCCATCATTCAGATGCTGGCTCTTGCAGTAGAAGGTAAAAAAAAAGACTTAATGGAGACATGGTTACTGATGCTTGCTTTTTTTTTTTTTTTTTTTTTTTTACAAATTTTTAAAATAAATAATCTTTCTATGTAGTATATTGATAAAATATACATCCATTGCTTCCATAACAACGAGGTTAATAACTTGACAATAACTTCTCCCACACACAACAGGACCGCTAAGTTTATGAAAACATTTTAATTGAATTTGACACACGTGAAAAAAAGAGTAGATGGACGTGTATTTGATGCATTTATCACGTTTGATGTGAACGCAGCATTATCCTAGGCTTGACGCATTTCACACGTTCATTTTTTAGTCAATTGACTCTTCCAGTTAGTCATAAAAAATTCAACAACTCAGGACGCTTGTTTGAAATTTTTGCATGCGAAGGAGGTGCTGCGCTGCTGAAGTGTATCTCCGAGACGCATAGAGGTAGCGGAGCATGGACACTCTGCAGTACACTTTTAGGTTCTAAATTAAAAAAAAAAAACTCTTTAATTTGATCAGTATTCCAAAGTTCTTTAATTAGTGTTTTACAAAGTATGACCAGAAGTGACTTTTGATGAGTATGGACCGCTAACAGACATCCTTTAGCCGTGGGGTTAGGGGGGATTATCATATGCATGGATTCAGCATATTCGTGGATGCCTCTGGTCCCTAACCCCACACAAAAAAGATACGGTTTGGTTTTTTTTTTCTCCTATTTTTTTGTATTTGTTTGGCAGCTACGACCAATAAGCTGGAGCGACTTATATATATATATATATATATATATATATATATATATGTGTGTGTGTGATTCTTCGCCTTCTTTTTTCCTATATTTTCTGCAGCTGCAACTTATAACCTGGACGGATTTTTATATATATATATGTCTCTTTTTTCCTTATTTTGCATGTTTTTTTTGCTGGTGTGACTTATCCTTCAGCGCAAATTATATCTAAATTTTTTTTCCTTTATTTTCCTATTATTCCCTACAGCTGCAACCAATATTCTGGGGCGACTTATATTCAAGGTTTTTCTTCTTTATTTTTGTGTTTTAGCAGGTGAGACTTGTATACAAGTTTTTCTTCTTCATTTTGCATTTTTTCTGTTGTGGTAACTTATACTCCGGAGCGATTTATAGTCTTAAAATACAGTAATAAACGTAAATTTAGCAAAAGTCTGTTCTTAAGACTCGTCCCGTTGTTAGAGATCTTTGAAAAATATTTTTTAACAACACAGAGACATCAGAAAAGTGGTTTAACTTTATTCATGTGACCCCCTCACCTCTATTTCTTTAGTGTATTATTTTGTGTCTCACCTGGTTGTGGTAGCAATCTGCCAAACGCACGCTTCTCTTTCTGTGAATGAAATGTTTTACTTTAGTTAGAGGTCAAAGCAGAGACAACGTTTTTTTTTTTTTGCAATTTACATCTTGAAAAAGCAGAAATACAGTTTAGGAACATTTGGTATTTCAGATTCACGTGCATGTTTAACATTTTCCAGGTAAATCTCTTCTAGATTGCAGTGTTTTGAGCCAGACGTCTTGCACATTATATGTGGTATATTATTTGCCTCAATCTTAAACTTGATTTTAAGCGAAAGTTTAAGCTTCAGGTGACTTTGAAAGTGGATCCTGGAAAGGCAAGGACAGTTTTTCAATTTTCTCTGTGGCTCTGAGAGGTGATGTGGGACGGATTTAAACGTGAAGGTGAGATTGGCTGTAAGGAAGATGAAAACAAACACTGAATGTACATGAGACGGGGATTCAAATGAAAGCCAAAGAGTAAAAACCAAGATCAGTAAAGAATTTATTTGATTCATTACTTGGAAAAAGTTCATGCTGTTGATCCTTTTTTTATGTGTTCTTTTTAACCCATATTTTCCCTTTCCGTTGCATTATCTACATAAAAAAACTCAGCTGTGCTACCGCGCTTTTGTGTCTGTTTAAAAACAGATCGCATCTCAGGCAGGCTTTATGAATAAGTCATCAGCGTGACAATGTCATAGGCTGTAAACTCAGTATGAAACCATATAGCTAAAACACTTCCCACTTTATGCACAGACAAAAAAAAGGTTTTAATGGAACTTCCTTGTCTACAAGGATGAAAAACTGCCCGGAATAAATCAAAAAAGATCATTTTTATATTAGGGTAAAGAAAACTGTACTACACACTAAATATTTTATATTGGGAGTTGTGTAATGTATGCGACAGCTGGGTATAGAAAGTTGAGTTAAAAAGTGTTATACTAAATAATATATCATGATTTCTGAGATAGCATCGACATGTTGTGCTGCGAATAATCCTGCGATGAATTTATATTTCATGTTCTGGAATAACAGTTGCACCACTTCAATTTGACACATGTTGTAAAAGTGGCAGCGGACAAGAATTTTACACTTGAACAGTGCAACTTAATCTCCAATCCGACTTCGTACAACACCTGTTCAATGTGCATTCCTGAACATGCATTTAGCCCATGGCGTTCACACCGGGCTGTAGCTACCAGATACTGTTGGAAGAGGCGTGGTGCGAAATGTCAATCCCGTTTCCCAGTCCAAGGGCACACTCCCTTGGCCAAACCAAAAAAAAAATCCTAAGAAAATGCAATAAGCAGAGCCAGTTGGCATGGAAACCTACATTCCTTCCCTCTCCATAACCCTTTCCCTATAGGCTCCCTCTGTCTGAGCTGTGTGACGACACACGGCTACTGCAAGTAGGAGTCAGTTTGTCTGGACTTTTTATTTTTGTGAATCAGTGTTGCTTATTGGTAATTAATTTTTGCATGTTCTTATACGGCAACACTGAACAAAGATGCTTGATATTTGACATCATATCCTGTACTCTGTCTTGTGTGTCTTTCTGGGCAATTAGCGACGCCAAGGTATTAATAAAGTTAATATCATCATCATTATGAAAAAGTTGGTGTCACAAATGAATGTTAATATCTCCTTTATGATTAGTTTCCAAATGGTTGGTACTTCTTTGAATCGAAATGAATGCCATTGATACGCCACTACCAAATCAGACTCCCTGATTGGTCAGTGTTTGACCTTGTTCAACTTTCAACGCATCTTGAGTGACCATGCCTTTTTATGTAGAGTCCTAAAATGGCTGGAAATTTTTGAGTACAGTCAAAATTCATTCATAAAGATTATAAAGGCAGATTTCCTAGTTTTGAAAAAGAAAAAGGATTTTAACTGTGCTTAATGGTCCAAGAAAGAGTTCTGATTAACAATTTCAGGGTAAAATGTACCAACATTAGTAAAAAAGAAAAAGTCTCTACTAAATTTGCTGACAGACAGACTGCTACACAGAAGCTGTGCCAAGTGTTAGCTCTTTTATTTAACCCCCTATGACCTGAGCTCTTCTTTGACTTGCATGTTTTATTTCTCTGACAGAAATAGAAATTTACCACTGTGGTAATATACCCCAAAATGTTATAGCTTAAGAGGCTAACAAAATAATTACATAATCTTAAAAACAAACAAAAAAAAATGTAAATAATTAGTTTTAATGATATCAGCTAGTCATCAATAATGCCACTCATCATCATATGTTCGGAGTTACTTCACAGAAGTTCTCTGTTTAAGTGTTTAATGATTAAATAATGTCAATAAAATAAAAAAAAAAATAGGCAAAAACCTAAATCTGTTTATTAAACTTGTTCATTTTTTAAATGTGTTACAAAATTATCTGTATCGGCAGAGATACTCAAAATCAAATGACTGAATCGGATTGGCCCCCAAAAAAAAACCTGACCGGGACATCCCCAATCTTTTATTTTGAAAGGAAGTCCTATAAAACCTTTATGTCAAACCTATTTCATATTTCTAGAAAAATGCTATTTTTCTTCTTGTTTTAAACCAAACAATAGTAAATTTATATATTTAATATTACAAATAACATAAGTACAGAATCAGTATTTTATTTTTCTAAAGGGTAAAGTAAGATTTTGTGACTCCTACTGGGTTCTAGTCAGTAAAAAAGGTTTCCGAATGGCTCTTTAACTGTTGAAGGCTGCAGACCCCTGACATTGGAAGTGGCCGCTTGATTGCATGTTGTCAAGGGTGTTGCGATCGCCGCTTTATACTGACAGCACACATGTGGCAAAATACTAAAGCCTATGGAATTCTGGGTAAAACCAAGAAAGAATTACAGACTTTTTTTAAAAATAAAAGAGCTAGGGGAGCAACACTTCACTGATCCTTCAGTGTTGGCCCACCGCTGTCTTGGCAGATGAAGGCGACGGTCTCAAAAACTCTACGGCGACACGTCAGCAACTAAACTGACAGTTTTGGCTTCATCGTCTTCAAATGAAATAACAGGATGCAACGTAATTCTCTCTACAATGACTACAGCACACTTTTGTTTATGTAGTTGAGTTTTTACCGGCACAAAAAGCATTTACCTTAAGTGTTCATAAGTACTGTCATTTAGAAAAGAGAGGCAGATCTTCATAAACTATCATTTTCAACGCATTTACGAAGGCGTTGAAGTGTGATTATAAAAAACAGGAAAAAACTATGTGATAACAAATCATTTAAACTTAACATTTTAAATAAGAATCTGTCTATTTTTTAAGATATGTGATTCATGAGATAAAAATATCACAGGCGTGCTGTGCAGACCTTCTATGGGCGGGAAGCAGCAGGTAAACCGAACTCATCGAGATTGAGCAAATATTTTGCATCTGATCCCAGCTGACAAAATGTCACCATAAGCTCATTTACCAGAGTTAATTAAAGGCCTAGCAAAAAGGATGGCTCCCTCAAACTGTCCTCGTGTGGCCCCTCTGCTGCACTGCGGAACATCTTGACACCGCACACCCCGGTTTCTCCAGCTGGCTTGTTACTCTGGTCGAAGCATGGAAAATTTGCATCAAAAACTAATTTAATGCATTTTTGCTGGATAGTAATCCCTAAAACGGGTGACCAATGTTGCTCTGGTCCATATGTTGCCCGAGCTTGGTGGCTTTGAACGCGTGTGTCCTGCTGATGCTCTGACAGATGAGATGTGAATTTGAGAGGACAGCTCCCCCGCCTCAAAGCGACTCAAAAACGGTTGGAGTTCCTTCAGCTTTTGCCTCTTTACAGTCCCATTTGGAGTTGTTTTTAAGGCTCTTTTTACTGCGTTTTAACTCTTATAAAAGGCAGTATTTCAGACAAATTAATTAAGAAAAAAAAAAAATCAAGCTAACGTAAGGAAGTTTAATTTTTAGATTAAAAACTTGGATTATTTCCTAAATATTTTAAAAGTAAAAAACATAAAATATTTATATGACTAATCTTTATTATTCAGTTGAATTTTTTAGGTAAATTTATTTATTTTTTAAATAGTGAAACACTGAATATGGTTCGGTTTGACTTTGGTCTATCATTGGCCCAGTTGAATAGCGTCTACCCTGGGCTGGTAAACTGGGGGGGTTCAAATCCACAATCAGCTCCAAAAATGGCACCCAATTCCCCCCTGCTTGACACTCACCATTAGATTCAAGATTCAAAGCTTTCACTGACATACAAAATTACGTTCCAGTGCAACCCGAAAAAGATCAGAGAAACAACAGAAATACATATCAAAGTTGACTGAGGCACAGCGTGGGTATAGATGGTTTACAACAGTAAAGGGGGGGGGTCACTGATTACATAGAAGTCACATCTTAACATGTGTGCAATGTGTAGATACAAGAACAAACCGACACCATTTATATGGGTTTGATTGCAGGTTAAACCACCAAATGGTACCATACACGACTGCGACTCCAACGCTCTGCCCCTCAGAGGAAGGGTCAAATCCAGAATGGAAATTTCCCAAACTAAGGTGTGTGGACAACTAATGGGACTATCTTTTTTTTTTGTATTTGTCCTGTCCAACTGCTGAGCAAGCAGATATGGGCTGAGAGCCTCTTGCGTTGGACAGATTTTATTGTCCCAACAGGGGTTTATACTTAATAAACCCCTGTTGTATTTCATGCTAAACTTTATTTTAATTATGTTGTATCTTTTTCTTTTTTTTCGTTGTACCGGACGAAAACAAAGGGGGGGGGGGGGGTAAAAGAGTGGGGTTAAGAGAACAAAGAAGGTAACACAGAGTAGCAACATCCTATAACAACCAGGTCTAAATAACAATCTGGAATGGGCGGGGCCTGTCTACACACACACTCAGTTACACACATACCTTTTGGCTAAAATAATCTTTACCTTTAAAGTTGTCAAAAAATGAACACAATACCACTGCAGCTCACACACAATCATAGAAGCTGACACAAATAAAGCCTTTCATTCCATCACACATTCTGTTAGTGCGAGGTGAGCTGACACCTGTGCTCAGGTGAGTGTTTGTTTTGCTGATGTGAATGTTGATGGAATGTATAGAAGGAGAGAGAGCCCGGCCATCCCCACGCCAAGGCCCCCCACCGGGCGGCAGCAGCAGCACGGCCCCCCAACACCCATCATGGAGACATGGAGAGAACCAGTCAGCCGCAGAATCCCGCCAGACACCCAGACCAGGGCACGCGGGACCGCCGCGGAGGCCCCCACGCCCGAGAGCCGGAAGGCATGGACTATATCTTTATATAAATATTTATATATATTTTTTATATATTTGAGAAGTTTATTCTAAACTGTGTGAGAATGTGGAAAAAAAGCAACTGTCACATTATTGTAATAGAAAAATTAACTGCATCCACTGTCACTAGTAGGCAGTTGGTAACAGTTCTGTTTTTCTGCACTGGCAAAAATATGCTTTTCAAACATGCTAATTAAAAAAAAAATGTGCTTTTGCCATTTCTAAGCAGCACAGCAAATACACTTCGGACCCAAACGCAGGAGACCAGATTTGGTGGCGGAAAGAAACATTAACTAAATAAACTCAAACATGACAAAACTATGGGAGAACAAACCAGTGATGTAACTCAACAGAGCAGATGACCTGACTATGAGGAACTGAAAACCAGAAACCTAAATACACTGAGGTTGATTGACTAAATGAAGACAGCTTTAAAATGCTAAGACTGACAGGGAAAACAGGACATTACGAAACCCAAGCACAGAATCCTGACAGTACCCCTCCCCAAAAGGACAGATTCCAGATGCCCAGACACCCGAAAGGAGGGAACAAAAACAAGTCCAGTAAACAGGGTTCCTGCAGCCAGACGGATAGAAGAGGTTTTAGAACCCTACTTTAGGAACGGGTGTGAAGAGGAGCAGTCCCGGCAACTCTCCCGAGGGACAGGAAACGTGAAGGGGAGCAGCTTTGGCGACCCTCCTCAAGAACAGGAAACCGCCAAGCTGACCCGTTTTTATATTTATAAAAAAATTTTAAAAAACGAAACAACATAATTTAATTCATTCATTTAATAGAAGATGAGTGAATGGCAATGAATGAATATAAATATAATTTAAAACATACTTAAAAAAATAAAAAAATTACTGACTTATTTCTTTAAATCATTTTTTATATTTATAAAATCAAAATAAAAGAAAAAAATATTAATTATAAAAATAATTAAATACTATTTGATTAATTCAATAGAAAATGAATGCACAAAAGAAAATGAATACATAAAAAATACTAAAACGAAACAAAATAAAAAATAAATGAATAAACTGGTTTCTTAAAATCTTGTTTTATATAAAAAATTACATTTAAAAAATCAAAGATGAACAAATAAATTCAAATATATGATTAAATATAAACATAATGAAAAAATACTAAATAGTAAAAAATTAAACTGACCAGTTTTCTAAAGCTTTTTTTATTTTTATAAAATAAAAAAAAAAAAAAAAAACGCACTTGCTTTGATGTATAAAAATTGGTCAATTTTCACTTAACCACATTATTTAAGTGTTAAAAAAAATTGAGAAAACCTTTCTTAAAACCAAACGGTAAAGTGTGGTTTCATGTATCTTTAAAAGCTGCCGGTGAACTAATGACCAAGTGTTGATGTGACCTGTGTGCGACAGTCTCCGCTGTCCGCGCTCTTGTGGTTACAAAACGGTGGCAGAATTCAATTAATCACATGAGTTATTGTCTGCCGCGACGGTTTACACTGTCTGCCAGGAGCAATGAATCGCCCTGTGCAACTTCTGACAGCGTATGAATTTATGTATGTGTTCAACATGATTTCCAAAGTACAGTGTGGGCAAAAGATTAAAAGCAGAAGTCAAAGAGCCAAAGGAAAAAGACTTTCTATGTATTGTTGATGGGCTAATTTTCAGAGTGTGTAAAACACTTTCATTACAAGCTTGGATAACCATTAAAACCCTGCACTGATCTAACTTTAGGAGCACAATGGTATGAATAAAGATGTGTGTGGAGGTTTCAGTCCTTCACTGGTGTGTGTTGTGTGTGTGTGGTGCGGGTCTTTGTTAGTATTCACTGTGTTCAGGTCCTCGTTGCCATCACGACCTCATCAGTATTCTCATGTGATCATTATTCAGTCAGGGAGCCGTTCACCTTTACAACACCTCTTACTGTCATTCTTTTTCTCCCCCCCCCGTTGATGTCTCTGATGTTTGGCGTCCATCGCCTTCACCCACATTTTTCCTTCATCTTTTGTGCAATGTTGTGTTCTTTCCCGTAGTTTCCTGCGTCTCCTTTTTTTTTCTCATCATTTCCCCTCACCTCATTTCTATCTATCTATCTATCTATAAACACTTTTTAGTTTCCATCTCTCTCCTGTCCTCTCTGTAGTGCTCCCTCTGTAGTGAATGGCTCTCGTGGAGCTCCAAGGGGATATGAGTCAGTGCGCGCCCAGAGCTGCAGGCGGTACTCATGCATGTGTGTGTGTGTGAAAGGTATGCCAGCATCTGTCTGCCTGGATGTGTGTACGCAAAGGTCAGTCATGTCCCTCCGGCTTCACAGCACTGAGGGTTGTATGGAGGAATTAATTTTTCTATTCAATCTTGCCCCCATTTGCAAGAACATGCGCATGTGATTGTGTTTTATGAAATTATTTCTCTCCCTTTTATTCTGTCAGGCTTGGCCATCTAACATTCCATGGTGTGCAGCTAAGCAGACTATCACCATGTAGAGAAAATAATTACCTGAAAAATGTTTTCATATCTTCATGTGTTCCTTTTCTATCAGCGGCACATGGATTCAGGATGGATCAAGGTCTGACCATCAGCTGTCAATCAATGAAATGATAATCTCTCTATGTTTGTGCAAAAAAAATCACATTAGTTAGTTAGTTAATAGTTGATTTATATATCATATATTTATATTTTCCTGCACCTTTCTCTACTTTTTTTGGAACGCAAAAACTCAATCACACTATCGACGATTTTTGTAATCTTGGTATCAGAACGTTAAGCTTGCTCAGGGCATTACTGCATTTAGCTTTAGTATTCAAAAACTTTATCGTTTCTTAAATATTGAGTAAAAAATGCCTTATAGAAAATGAATAAGAAATTGCTCAAATCCTTCAAAAATGTTATGCACTTTGAAACTTGTGAACTTCTTCATCCTTTCAGCCAGAGACACCATTCTAACTTTAAAATGTTCAGCAACTTTTACGTTTTTTCCAGATTATTTGGAGTTTAGTTTTTATTTTAGCAACATCCTTGCATTTTGTTTTGCTAATTTAGACAAAATGCTAATATTGGCAAAATTAGACATTTTTTTCTTTTCTTTTGTCAGGATAATTTAGAGTTTATCTAATATTTTAGCATTTTGCTAGCTGTTTTGGCTAACTTAGAGTTTTTTCAGTTTTTTAGGCAAATTTGGAGTTTAACTAACATTTATTAATATGCTAGCTGTTTTGGCAAAATTACAATTTTTTTTACATTTTTCAGGATAATTTGGAGTTTAGCTTGTATTTTAGCATCATGTAAGCCGTTTTGGCAAAATTTGATATTTTTTCTAGTTTTTCTTTTTTGCTCAATGGCATTTAGCAAATAGTTTAGCAAGCTTTCGGCTTCATCATTTTTTTTAGCTAGCTTTCAGTTTCAGCATTTCCAGCTATCAGTTTCAGCATCTGCAGTAGCCAAATTCAGCTTACAGCATTCACACTAGCATTATTGTAGACAATGCTATATATATACATGTAGTTAATTTAAATTTATACAATGAAAATTTCTTTATAAACTTGCAAATGTGTATAACTGCATACTAACTAAATATAATGCATATTTTGTCCAAAAATGTTTTTGATATAATAACACAAACAATGCAAAGGATATTTTTGTTTCATAAGACCCACTCTAAGAAGAAAAAAAAAGTGCTTTTGGTTTATCTAGAATGTTCTTGTGGCATTTTAGAGAACATAAACAAAGAAAATGAAACTTAAATTTGCAATTTGGAGTATTTCTTTATTCAAATCTTTCTAAATGAGGAGCAGACAGGGGTGAAGCTACAGGGGAACCAGGGGGAACCTGCCCCCGAGCAAAAAAAATAAATAAATAAATTGCCCCGCATTCTTGAGTCATTATTATTAACAATTTTGACAAATATTAAGAAACATTCACCAGGAGTTTATTTAAGCATTGCAAAAAGACAATAATATTTTTCTATGAAATCTTGAGTCCCTCAATTGCTTTGCCCCTGTATAATGTCTGTCAGCCCATCTGGGCTTTCAAGAATTTTTACACTTAATTTTATCTGTTTTGCATAGTGTTAGCACCTAAGCTAAATTAAGTGATGTTTTATTTAAAGAATAACTATAACAAAACTGTTTTGGAGTACGTATTTTGATCCTTTCATTTGTAATGCTTGTCGACTCTGCTGTTCTTATTTGTGACCTCCTTATTGCACACCAAAATAATAGGGTCTTGCTCCCCCTACTGGGAGATTCAAAAATATACTGTTTGGCAAATATTTCATTAGTTACGTAGAAAGTACGCTGACCGGGCCCCAAATTCCCTACCCCGCTGCTTAAAAAGGATTTTTCTTTGACAAAAAGATGTACTCTGATTAGTGCAATGGGTTGACATGAAAACCTGAAAATAATGTCATATTTAATAAATGACAATTATAAAACCAGAGTAGAAATAAAAGGCGAGGTAGCCGAAAGGGATTTGTGGGAATTAAAGGTAAAATACATCAAAAGTCTGTAAATAATGATAAATAAATTAAGGAAATCATACGTAAAGGGTCCTCAAGAGAAAATCTAAGCAGGAGGTAGATTCTGTCGACACTGTCCGTGTTTCAAATGATCGGGAAAACATGTTTGGTTACCGCGCTTTCTGGTCACACTAAGTTGACATGAGCAACGATGAAAATATGCAAAAGAAAAAAAAAAATACACCTCATCTGCGCTGAAGTGTGAACAGAAACCAGTGCAGTTATCACACACGGGATTGCAGCCTGTCACGGTCGGCTGGTGTGAAGTATTGAGGCTCGCCTCTTCTTCTCTCCGGCTCACAGAGGGGGGACACAATCTTGTCATGTGCCAACATATTGCATATTGTTGCTGAGGCAAATGGACGGCTAATGCCATGCCATGCTCAAGGAAATAATAATATCGAGAGGAGCTGGGGGCAGCGGAGGAGCCGAGAAGGGCTGTGATAAGAGAAGGGCAGGGGGAAACATTTTTTTTCTTATAAAAGGACACAACATGAGAATATGAGAAAGATATGTGATGCTGGCAGGAATTAAGGCCCGAACAGGACAAGGAGCAGAAAGAGATACAGGTGAGTGCTGACACCTGAGAAGAGCACGGGAGAAATATTTTGTTACAAATGTATGGAATCATGCTCCAACGTCCCCCTGTGCACATGTGCCTGAGTTATTAATGCTCTGTACATTCCTGAAGCACAATGTCCTGGGGGGGTCCTAGATAGTGTCTGCAAAGTAACCAATAGAGGTTTCATTGAAAAGAGCACAATCTTTGAAAAGAGACCTCAAGTCATTATTGGATTGGTGTCCAGAGGCTTGGAAGCTGATAAAACTAATTCTCTTACTGATAATTATATGAAATTTAATTAATCTTTATGGTTTTTACTGCAGGTTTGAGCAGTGAGAAAACCCGGCTCACTTCTTTTGCTTAACCTCATTCCACATTCATTAAGTGTATTTTCCACACTTTAAGTCACCTTTAACCTTTCCGCTATCTTTGGGGTCCAGATGACTCCAGCCATATATTGATGATTTCTTCCATGAATGTGGACAAAGGTGGGCAGGATTTTATGTCTGCCATGGACATTAGTGAAACTCAAAAATCTAAGATAAAACAAGTTCAGCGCACTGTCTTGTGGGCTCAAGATGACCCCACTTTTAATGTAAACAAGCCAAGGAGAGCTAAAGGGTTAAGAGGCTTTTGTTTGTTTTTTTCCTAAAAATGACAGTGCACCTTATAATCTGAAGCACCTTATATGTGTATATATGTACACATATATATATACACACATATATATATATATATATGTCTTAAGGGATTCATTATCCTTTCTGATGTTACAATAAACCTATTTTTAGGAAGCAGATGGCACTTTGTCAAAATGTCAGTCTGTTTTTGTATGAATACCAAATAAGGTTGGGTGTTATTCTAAATATGTTAATGCAAATAACATGTTCCAGTGTCTGTTTTTTTCACATATTCCTAGCAAAGTTGAAAGTTAGCATAGTCACAGTAATGTTTGTTTCAGCTGTATCAGTCAGTTTTTTTTTATGTGTTACTAACAAGGCTGAGAAGTAATGTAGTCTATATATATGTGTATATATATATATATAAATTGCAATATCGATTAGTATTTTGTGTTTTAAAAAGATTGTTAGTTAGTGTTGTCACAGTCAAGTTGAATACACTAATAAATAAATATGGTAACGTGGCTAGTGTAACAATGTAGGACTATGATTTTTTTTTATAAACGTTTTTCTAACAAAGTTGTTGTTAGTGTAGTCTCAGTAACTCTCATTTTGATGGTATCTGTCTGTTTCTACGTATTACTAACAAAGTTGGGAGTTAGCATAGCTACAGTCATTTTACATACGCTAAAAATAAATATGTTAACGTGACTAGCATGTAGTGGGGAAGGACAGTGATTTGTTACATGTTCCTAATAAAGTTGGGAGTTAGCGTTGTCACATTCATGTTTGTTTTAGTGGTATTAATTTGTTTTTTTAAGTGTTACTAACAAGTTAGAGAGTTAGCTTAGTCAGAGCAACACTTGTTTTGATGGTATCCACCTGCTTACATGCTGCTAACAAGGTGGAGAGTTAGCATAGTTTATTTAACATTTGTTTTTGCTGTATCAAGCAGTATTTTACATATTTTAACCAGATTAGGAGTTAGCAGTCGTGTCACAGAAGCCAAAAATAAATAAACACGGTATTGTGTCAAGCGGGAAGCAGTGTAGGACTGTGATTAAAAACACAGTCGAGAGCTAGCTAGTCACAGCAATAGATCTGATTTTTTCGTGTTACTAACGAGGTTGAGAGTTAGCGTAGTCAATGTAACGTTTGTTTTAGCAATAGCAATCAGTATTTTATATGTTTTTACAAGATTGGGGTTTACATACACAAAAAATAAGTAAATAAGGTAACATGACTAGCATGCAGGAGTAGGACGGTGATTTTTTTTTTTTTACATGTTCCCAACAAAGTTGGGAGTTAGCGTAGTCCCACCAACGCGGCTAATGTGTAGCATGTTACAAACTTTCTAGAATTACTGTGAACACAGTAAATGAAGTAAATGAAGTTTGATCGACCAACTGACAGATTTAATTCTCGACTCTCGCCTCATAGTTTGGTGCGCTTTATGACATAAATTCAAAAGTAGAGCATTCCTTGACTATGCGTCTAAAAATCTGTTTTCTTATAGCATAGAAATAACTGTTCTTTTTTAAATGATTTGCTGCAATTTTTATTTCAACGCCATGCAATAAAATTTGATCCACAACAATCTTAAAGAAGTACAAATAATGACGGTCTGGACCCAACGAGGGACACTGAGGTTTTACAAAATAAAAGCATGGACTCGGTTTACTCCATGAGCTCCTAGAATTTCAACTGAATTCATTTGTAGCTGGAAACCTTGAGTTAAACATTTATGTATTATTACAATTTGACTGCAGTTATCCACTTAATCATAGTTAAAGCCAAATGAGGTGATTAAATCACCACTGAAAGTGGTTAAAATAAAGAAAAATCCCTATTATGGGCATGCATCTCACCCACTTTACCCTTTCATAGTTTTCCATGTCACACCATGCCCATAGTAAAACAATGTGCACGAGCTTGTTTTGCTCTACGGGCTCACAGAGCAATTTGTGACCTTGATGTTTCCTGCGTCCCTCATCCAGGCATTAAGTGTTGGTGGTTGAAGTCCCCTGGAAAATATAGGCATGGACAACACACCTCTGCAGGGCACAAGGTCGTGTTTTGATTGTTGAGACTTTTTATGAAGGAATATTTCCACATTTTTAGTCTGATTTGAAGGTCATCAGCAGTCTTAATGGCTCTTTGAGGATTGGCAAAACAACTTAACTATTTGAACTTTTGTTTTGACGAAGATGAGTCATCTTGTAATGGCACGTAGGATGGCGTGATGCAAATTACATACAACACTGGATTTGACATTTTCATCTAAGCTCTTCATTTTTCAGGAAGTCTTTCAACGTGTGATGGCATTTTTTTTTCTTTTTATTCGCCTTTGGTCGATTAAAGAAGATGTCAGTGAAAGAAGAGAAAGGGAATAGAATGAGGGTAAGATGGAGCTGGAGGTAAAGGGACGCTGAGAGGAAGGACATATGTATTTGACATGAAGTAATTATGAAATGATTTGACTGGAGAAAAAAAAACTAAATGAGATCTAGATGCACACAGAAGATAATCGTTATACTGAAGGTGAAAAATGCTACTGCTCTGCAGAATTACCTTGATTCACAAGTTGAGAGTTTTCTGTGTCACATACTTAATCTAAGCGCCAAACATTAATGAGAAAATGACCACATTGTAATGAATTTAGCACACACAGAGAGCATACAACCTCTATTATGATTGCTAAAAAATGATTTTGATATTTACAACCGAGGTGCAGCAGAATGATTACCACCTTAGAAAGGTACAATATGCAATCCTTTTATAATGTGTACTTATGGATGTACCACTGTCAACAAGAATTTTATATTATATAAAAAGTCAAAAGTTTCCTGGCTGACCATGTTTGAGTATTAGATATACTTTTAATTTGGAAAAAGAACACTAAAGAGAAAAAGGAGGATTATAATGTTTCCAGGGGATGATAAACAGTGTTCACCTGAATGTAAATTATGTTTTAGTCAAATACTTAAATGTTTAAATAGGATCAATTTGAAAACTGTGTAGAGAAAATACTCACTCTGATTTGTCGGTGCGTAATTCTTGATTTGTGCATAACTTTGGATTCTTAATTTGTAACGCATATAATACGTTTTGTGCAAAAGTAAAAAATTACATAATAAAAAAAATACAAAATAAACATGCACAAATTAAAATTACAACAGCCTGAAACTAATTACACACAAAAATCTTTAAGAAATACGCATGAATCACCTCTTATGCACATACAACACATCAGTTACGCACAAATCTATTGTGAGACTCTTTCTCATCTCACAAATTCGTCCCTGAGTGATGCGTTTAAGTACTACTAGAAAGCTCGTTCACCATAGTTCTCTTTTCAGTAGTTTTAAACTTTGATTGTGAATAATATCCGGTAAAACTTTACATTTTCCCACATTCTTAAAAAAGATATTTAATATAAAAAGAGTCTAAATAAGCATTTATAAAACACTTATCCCTTTAAAAAGAATATTTTCAAGATAGGAGCGCTTCCGATGGGGGGGACCTCTGGTCTGATCAAGAGTTACGCACGCATTGTGCACAAATCATGAGTTATGCATGCACAAATTAAGAAAACAAACACATATTGTAATTTACTCACAAATCAAAAATTACGCAACCGCAAATCAGAGTGAGTCTATTTTCTCTCCATAGAAAACACCAGTAGTTTTAAAATGACAGTAAACCAGTTATTACTGTAATTATATCATATTCAAATATTGTATTCACAACCCTTATAGTGTTTGGGTATAAACTAACCAACTTAAAACAGGTCGATTTGGATCCAAACAAAATATAAGGGTTAAGCCTTGAGGCTAATGTATTGATCCTGTTGACTTTTTGGGTTTAAGCAGTAGGTGTCAGAAATGTTACCACAGGGATGACTGGCTTGTGGAAGACAAGCATTCATAGATCCTTTCTACTATTGTGAAGCAGAATTCACAAAGCGTTGGATTGTTCACCTAATAATAGGGAACATGAGTTTGGCTTAAACCATCGTGAGACAAGTTAGCTTTACCCTATTGTTACAGCTGCAGTTTAATGGTATTTTTGACTAAATTTAGCCCTTGTTTGCTGGGGACAAGTCTGTTATCTCTGTTGCATCATGGGAGTTCAGTAAAATTATAAAAGTCATCAGAACATTATGTAAAAATAACAACTACAAACACAGATGACCTATTTTCGTGCGAATAGTGAAATTTCAATGTTACACTTTTAGGAGTATATGGAAAAGCTTGTTCTAAAGAAGTGTCATCCTCTTAAATTACCTTTAATGGAGTTTTCTATTTTTTAAGGGTAACCAAACAACAAATAAACTTTTATTGCATCTTGAACTCCATAAGGGAGATTTTAAAATACAGTTTGTTGGTCTTTGCCACATTTTTTCCTTAGTATAAAACTGTCTGTGTGCTGCCCCCTATAGGTTGAAACGAGGTATTACAGTTGAATTTTGTGATTGGTCAACTGGTTTAAGTTCCAAGTCCTTTCAGAAGTTCTGTCATGCTCTGCAGCTAAAGTATAATAGCCCTGCCCATTTTTGATTGAGTAACAGTCTGTCATTACCGTGTTAGCTTTAGCATGACTCGTAGGTTGTCAAAAAAATCTACTGGCTTGCACAACTTTCCAGTGGACTTGGAAGTTAGGCGACAGTGGTTTGGTGTAGTTGGGATTGAATCCAACAAACTCCGTCCTGATGATGGGATTGACGATAAACGTTTCACTCGGGATTGTTTGCTTAAAACTTTAGCCTTTATTAGCTTATGAGGCTAATAAAGACACGGGGCTCCTTCAGTCTGGACCATGAGTGTTTTGCCTTGGGAGACGTGGAGGAAAAAAATCCTCAACCTCCACAAAATGCTCTGTGGAGAAACCGGCACCACTCACCATATTGAAGACACAGAACGAATACTGAGCTAATCTCACTGACACTGTCAATCACAGATTTAATATTTTTCAATCTGGGCTGGGAGTGGAGTCAGATTTGATTAAAAAAAATTCATGAAATCAAAAAGAATTTTTAAAAAGTGGTAATTCAGCCTTCGATAAATTCTGTACCTGAGCTGTATCATAATAGCAAATATATACACAAATAATTATTGTTATTTATTGAAAATCGTGTTTTTTGAGTTTTTAAAATGTATGTGTGGCATTTTTCTTCTGAAAAAGAAAAAATATAAGAAATAATTTTGTGTTTGCATTTCCGAGTATTTCTCCTTTTAGGTCGCTGTCAATCAAAGTGCCAGAGACAAATTCACGAAACTTGCTTATGTCACCGTAGCTAGCTAACCCGGATGCAGCTGTAGGGACCGGAGAAGATAATATAACGTCCCACTTCTGTGCTGTAAAGGATTGTAATTCAGTGAAAGGCCATTCTGATGGTAGCTTTTATTATTTTCCCAAGGAATCTGAGGAAAAAATTCATTGGATTTATTGGTCACAGCAACGTCAATAATTATTCGATCATTTGCGGAAAAAGAGACATTTTTCAACTGGACGGAGCCGTGGGTGATCGCATCGCCCACGCGTATTTTAATTGCGTCCAAGACTGGACTTTTATTTTAAGCCTGAATGGTCATGTTTTATTTTATTTTTATTTTTTCATGGGGTTTTCAAAGTGTGTGTCTCACTAGCATGTCTGGGGGGATAAGGGGCGGAGTTACGCAGGTCAGCACCATAAGCCACGCCCACACAGAGGGATTTTTGGAAACGAAGGCTTCAGATAAAGGAAATATGGCTTTTTAAGACATTTAGAATGCAGAAATTTTGTTAAAACTTTATAGTCCTAATTAAAACCCCACTGGGATCATTTAAAGCAGTGTTTCTTAACCATAGGGCCGCGGCCCAATCTCGGTCCGCGAGCGCCCTCTAGTGGGCCGCGAAATAAAAATCAGTTCTGAACCTGAGGGCCGCGAGGGCCGCGGGACCTGAATGCAGCCTCCTACCACTTGGTGGCAGTAAGCGTCACGCCAGGTTCATACTGGACCGGGAAGCACCGCGAAGTCGAGAGCGCGCGGCCTCCCCCCCGCTCTGTGGTTTACAGAGCAGACGCGGATTTTTCCGCGGCGGTCGACAGGCGCTCCAGCTGGAGCTTTTGTTGTTTTAGCCATCATGCGTGATAAGTTAATAACCTAAAGATATTACCGCGTGTTTCTGCTAAGAGGAACTCCTCTCTGCTACTCTTTACACCCAAAATCAAGCCCCGCCCACCCGCTCCGGAGCCGGCTCACTACATTGATCTGTGTGCGCGTCTGTGTCTGTTTTGGTTGTGTCTGTGCGCACGCGCTCGCTCGCATGTGTGCGCGTGACTAAATTCATAAAAACTAAAACTATTCTGCCCACTATGTTGATGTGTGAGTGTGTGCTGGCGCATACACGTGTATGTTATGGATGTGTTTATGTACCTGTCTACTGTCTGTTCAGATACAAAAACATGATCACATTTGTCAATCACTTCGTTTTATTGTAAAAAATTGGTTATATTTTAAAAACACTGATGTTGTTCCCATGTATTTACATGCGAGCAGCCTAGAAAATGATAGAAACTCATATTGAACACAGTAATACATGCAATCAAGATCTAATTGCTGCATTGTTGCACATATTGTAAGTGTGTCTAAGGCTGGATGTTTTTGTTGGACGCACGTATTTAAAATTCAACTTAAAGTTAAAGTACCATTAACTGTCCCGCTCCTAAATGTGTAAATGTTGTGACCCCTCCCCTGGTGAAGCCGTGAGCTGCAGAGACAGCTGACTTCAGGAACTGTAACCATAATCCTAACCTTAACCTCTTTCCTCTGGGTCAGCGACTAGGAACAAAGTTTACCGCTGGACGCATGATTTTCCAAAAGTTACCTGCGAAAACACTCTTTCTTTTAAAAATAAACCGTATTTTCTCTTGTATCTTGATGTAACTTCCAGCCAGAATTGATCCGGAACGCTCGTGGCTCGCACTCAAAATAGAGCAGAAGCTGAAATGATCCGCTTGCACGGCGCGAGCCCTCTGCGGAGGACCGCACCGCTCCGCGCCTGGTGTGAACGCCACCATAGATTATGGGCGCCGAATAGAGGCGGCCTCCGTTCTTCGTCCAGTGTGAACCCGGCATCAGTAACGTGTTGTGGCATGACTCAATAGTATGCAGCTATCGGCCCCTCATCATATTTTCTTTATACGGGGCTCTTTGCCTCAGTTTATGTTTAGTTTTTTTTAAACAGACTGTTGTTGTTAATTTGTCACAGATTTGGAGAGAAATATCTAGAAGAAAATTAAAACTTCTAATTTGTCAAGTTCATCAGCAGGTCATAAGGTAATCTTTTAATTAGTATTTTATTTAAGTCTCATTTACAGTTTGTTTCATTTGAAACTTATTTGAAGTGTTCTTGTTTTATTACAACACAATTTTATTTATCAGAATTCCTTATAAATATTTTTGGAATTCTAATTTATGTTGAGGTGGACAACTGTGGTTTACCTGTTCAGTATGAAAATAAATGTCTGAGATGATCACGTTGTATCATTTTTCCTCACAAGATTTTACTTTGATAAACCATAAAATGACTCGATTTAATTATCAAATACAAATTAAACAAGATGTGGATCAATTCACATTAACATGTTTATATTTGAATGGGCCTCGAATCACTTTGTACCGGGAAAATTGGGCCCCAGTGTCAAAAAGGTTAAGAACCTCTGATTTAAAAAAAACAAAAAAAAAATGTTGTCTGGGGACTTTAAGGAACCACTATAGGGATTCTTCTGCTTGCATAAAAATGAATAAAGTATTGCTACACTGTCAAACATCTGCAAACATTTTTGTTTTACATTCTTTCATTACATTAACCTTTTATTTTCCATACAGTCTCAGTCCACAAGTCATGAAGTAAATGATGAATTTTGCTCCAATATTTTTTCAAATTCCTATTTTATGCAGTTTCTTTAGAAGTAATTGAAAAACATGAAAAATTTCATTTGGAATTTTTTTTTTTAAATGCAAAACATTTGAAGAGGTTTTGCACGTGTGTCATCTGACAAGCAATTCACATGCACACGCACAGATACAACAGCAAGAGAAAACTATCACCTTTCTTGAGTCTGGTGGATAATAGCTGGAACCACTGACTGTACCATCCTGGTTTCAGCAGCTGGAAACAGCATGACAGCTACCAAAGATAGCAGACAGAAATCTCTGTAAGGAGCAAATAGCTGCTGTTGACTGGAAGAGTTCAGGAGCGATGGCGTCCATCTTTCAGGTAAGGAAAAAAATGGATGTACACAAGAAAAATACCCAGTAACTTAAAGAAAAGTATACTTACTCAGTATGGGGTTTTTTTTATCCACTTTTGTTCAACAAGATACGCATGATTGTACTTTACAGAAAAGAGGTTTATTTCTGCATGAAAAACGTTGAAAAAAATGTAGATGAAAATAAAAATTAGACCAGAAGTGGGTAGTAACATGCTATACTTACTTAGTTAAATTTAGTAAAAACTGTTCTCCTTAGAGTAAAATTCTGCAATCATTGACTTTTCTGTTTGTTTTTATTCTATGGTTAAACTCTTGTGAGTTTTAATAACGCATCCTGATAACCAGGTCGCCCTGACAAAAGAGATCTTGACCTCAATCTGCCTTTTATCTCTTAATCAAAGGTTAAATGAATACATTAATTAATGTAATCAATTAGAATAATGCTATTTGATAGAATGTATTCCTGAGAGTGAGATTCATTCATGAATATAAACTGTTCAACATAAATTTGACTAAAACTGAACAGAGATTGGGGTTTTCAGACTGCAGTAAATCTGTCCAGACTTGGCACATGTTCAGAATAAGAAGAAACAATTCAACACATAACAGCAGGAAAAAATATTTAAACAATTCTTAAAGATACAGTTTAGAATATAAATAAATGACAAGAGTTTTATACATCAACATCAGAGCTGATTTGAGATCTACCCATCAGAATAGTCATATTATTGTTATATTTGCTGATGACACCATCATTTTATCTACGTATTCTGGCCAATCACAGCTCAACTATAGTAACTAAGAACATGAGCTCAACATAACCAAAACCAAACTATCCTACATGGAGAGCCTGTGGAAATTAAGGACTACAAATACTTGGGAACAATCTTTGATGACCAGCAGAGATACTCCTCTAACACAGAGACTATGTAAAATAGAGCAATTCAGAGACAATACCTCCCAAGAAAATTAAAACCATTTGGAACCAACATTGAAAATGTAATAACTTTCTCGTTCCTACAAACCAGAAACAGTTTCACGTACATTGTAGAAAGGCTGCTCTAAATCACCCAATCAGAACACTTGGAAAAACAAAAAAATCCTCCAGAATCAAACATTCTTGTCTTGTGTTCTGAGTTGGAGTGGCTCCCGCACAACATCGCTGTCCAGGACGCAGAACACACAAGTGGAGCTAGCTAACGCTAACAGCAATGGAGAAAGCCACGGTGAGCGAAGTCGAGAGCAATAGCTCTGAGTCCGAGAGGCAAATGTTTGAGGACACGCTGTCAATATTTACATGTGCAGTGTGGAGATATCTGTTAAATACATATCCAACATGAACAGCATCTACTCACACTTTTCTGTCTCCTAGCAAAATTTAAATATATTGATTGTTAAATAGAAAACATTTTTTGTTTTTCTTTAGTTTGATACAAGTATTTAACAGATATCAAACTGTGACTCAAATATTGAGGTAAAAATTGAACCGTGAGTAAATTTTATTGTTGCATTCCTTTATCTACAGAGGGAGATGCTATGGCTTAGGGTGGGATAGGGAATGTTACGACCTGTTGAGTTCAAAATAATCTCTAAAGAGGCTCTTGTGGGCCAGAGAACCAGAGATCCAGATCTAGAAAAAGCGTAGAACAGGACACTTCAGTGTCTAAGGCAAAGCTATGAGGCGTGAATAATTCTTAAAATTGCTTTTTTTAAGTCACATATTCCAAAAAGAACAAGATAAGCCAATTTATTAGAACAGAAGAATTGTACATAGTAGAATTTTATAGATATAAAACACATAAGTATGTATTGATCTCAAATTAAACTTCCATCACTTAATGGAAAAAATACTGATTTGTGTTGTGCTCCTGTCTTCTTTGACATGTTTTTCTTTGTTTGCTTGTAATTTAATTAAAATTGTCCGAGAATAGGATGTAAGTGCTCCCACCTGTCTAATAAATCTCAGCCCGAATGCTTCAGTTTAAAGGCTCGTGATGGGCCGGTGGGTATTGGAATGAGCTACTGGTTGTATGATGAAAAATGTGTTTTTTCATTTTTTTTTTAAACTAGCCAAAATAGCTAAATTCCTTTACATGTCTAAATTAAAAGATTGGGACATAAAACGGTTCAATAAACATAAGTCGACTGAGGATACTTAACAGGATCCTTCAGCAGAGACAGAAATCAATCTGAGTTAACAAGGAAACGAACCTAAAGTACCTAAAGATAAATTAGGAGAGTTATGCTACGTTCACAACAGACATGTGACACATGTTCTTGAAAGCATGTTTAGCTTTCTGATACCAGCGCTTGTCTGCCACCTACAGTTGGAGGAGGCTTGGTGCAAAAAGTCGAAGCGTTGCAAGTCTTGCGACTCATTCTCCAGGCTTTTTTCTAAAGAAAAACTTGTCATATAATTCTGCAGTTATTTTTTTCCTCCTTGATCAAATTTCAAATGGTTGACACTTCTGTAAATTAAACAGAATGCCACTCATACGTCACAATCAGATCAGAGTTCCTAAATGGTCCAAGTTTGTGAGTTTAATGTATACGCCAAAAACGGTCTTAAAAGTATTTGTGAAAACTGTGTACACAAAAGATTTGAAACGTGCATTAAAATCATGTTTTTATTGGCTTTTATTTAAAAGTAGTCACTTAAACGCCTTTTATCAAGGGTGAATATAGCAATATACATACTAACTTACCAGGCCATGGTCTAAAGTGAAAGGTAACTACATAAAACAATATTTAATGGGTTTTTGGAAGTATTACATAAACATACAGTTATTATTATTGTAAAAAGTGTTATTTTTAGTCAAAAATAATTGACTAAAACAATTCCTTTAAGTTTAGCTCCATACATTCACCAAATTATTCATCTCATTTCCCTGTAACTTTTCCTCCAGTGGCCGAGTCCTTCCAAAGAGCTTCAGCCAAAAAAAAAAAAAAAGGCAGCTCCACCCTCTCCATCCTCAGTCAACAACTTTGGACCAAAAAGAACTCCACAAAAAGTCAAACTTCACAAGTAAGAGTAAAAAAAGTAGAGGTGGGAGGATCGATCTGAGTATTGATACCGAGGTGAAGCATCGATGCTAGTGTGATAAGATGGATAATTCTGTTTGTTGTAGGTTTTTTTAAAAATACGTACAGTAAAGTATCTGAATTTACTTACAGAGTTCATGCAAGCGCTGTGTCTAGCTGTCTTGAGTGTTGCCAGATTGGATGAAAAAAATGCCTAATTTGAGCCAAATTCCACCTAATTTGAGTGGAAAACTTCCCAATATGGAAAAACTATCTGATTATGTTAAACAGCAATCCCTCTCTGGAAGGCAATGGCAAGGTGTTTAGTTTCATTTGTTTTGACACTTACTTAAGAAAAGATTGTGTATTTCCAAAATTATTCTGTAATCACATTTCAAGGAAAAAGCATCAGTATTGATACAATACAATCACTGGCATCCCAAATTCCCAGTATCGCCCACCTACTACTCAACAAAAGCAGGAAGTCAAAGAACTAGTGACTAACTACACACGTAAGGAGAAGGAAGTCAAACCCCGCATATGATGAACCAGGAAATCAAACTCCAGGGAAGGGAAAACAAAAATCAATACTATATATAACAAATAAAAGAAAATGTGCATGATGCTAAATAAATCTATTAAAACAAATTGTGTGGATGTCATTTGGTGGACAGTCCCATCACAAAGCTTTGGAATTTTTCTCTGAATTTTTGAACTTTTCCATCCATCCATGTTAAGCCTCACTGCATGTAGACAATTTTCCGGAATGCTTTTCCGCATTTTCCCCCAAAGACCATGGCTGTAACAGGCAAAGCGTTTATATTCAAAATGGGTTTTGATGATTGGATCAACACCGCAAGAGTGACTGTAATTCTTCACTGGTCTGAGTTGCCTACTCATGTAATTTCCTTCCTTTTCGAACCGCTTATTATTTCCTAAACCTGACCACAGGACAGCCGTAGATTACTCTGAAAGGTGAACCGGCTCACAGTAGCAACACCTGAAGCAGTACCCATAATCCCTTCTAAACCTGTCCGATTGTGAGTTCTTTACAGTGTGTCAGAGGTAGTGCAGGTGCTTTAGACTTAGCTGCTTTTAATAAATCCCTGGAAGCCATGCGAAGGCGGATTTGAGAAATGAAATGGGCTTTGCTTCGAAACGCCGAAAACAGAAAGCCACGGAACGCGCTCCAGGTAAGGAAACAAAAACATTAGGCTGTTCGGGTAAATGTTAATGGGGTCTAATCAGGGCGAAATTCTCTGGAAGCTCATTTGGGACTAATTGAGACTTTTTAACACACAAAAAAAATGACTTGCCAACCCACACTGCAGTAATCATGTCACAGGATTATGACTCAAAATATATTTATTCACCCTCCCTATTAAAATAACCTGGAATGCACGTTCATTGCAGCCATTGGTTTGTCAGGTAGATGGCTTCAACCATAATGCAGTAATGGCTGCTTGACAATACTGACGCACACCGCATTGCTGCAAAGCCTCTCGCCGAGAGGATTAATACTTAAAGACCTCAATAACTTGCTGCTGTCCAAGGATGATTCCTCCAAATTGTACCCACTGGTAAACTGCCACTCCTACTTATGTTAAAGACACCTTGCGACGCCGCCGGAGGTGGAGGTTGCTCGCAAACACACATCAAACCCCCTTGTGTGAATCCGTCACTAGAATTCCTTGACTCCACATGGCGTCCTTCCTCCTCTCCTCGCTGCCTCCCACATTTTGCTCTATCTTGCGCACGCACAAACACACCAGTGACAGATTACCTCCTTTCATCCGTGTTTGTGTGTTTTTGGACGGTTCCAGACCGTAATGGGATTGGGCCGATTACCGTTCCAGCCATTGTTGTAATGTCCGTGTTTTACAAATCTCTTCCTCCTCAGACGCTTTAATGTGAGCTGCTAGCGCAGAGGACACGGCGAGGGGATGCGGCTCTTCATCCTTCACCTTCTTCGCAAACTTCAACAGTTTAATCGAGTTGCGATCGCGACACAAGGGGGCGCAAGACCGATGGCCGTCCAAATTGGAAAAATGACAGGCACTAATACACATTTCAGAAGCCATTCTTTGGTAATAGATGTACCACCGGGGTATGGCGACACTCCTGTATGCAGTCCAGGGGAGGTTAATAAGGGTCTATTCACATTGCAGCACTAATGCTGCTGCCAAGTGAATAATTACAAGGATTTTTCATTTAGGTAGAACGCGTTCACCTTGTGGCACTCATACAGCATCACTGCATGAGTTAATCAACAGGATTATGCTGTCACTCAGATATTTCAGCGCTTTCTGCTGGCACAGAACACAAGCCTTATCGCTCAGAGGGAGAATCTTTTCATGGAGGAAGCTCAAGGTCTGTCATGTCTTCTGACACTTTTAACGCTGCCTGACTTTAGTTTGGCTTGAATTAGTCCCTGAGCTTTTAAATGTGCCTATTTATGAGTGGAGGGCTTTTCAATGATAGGACATTTTCTGAAAGCAATGAGGTATATCAAAAAGTACCATTTAGCTAATGAAGTGTTGTGTACTTTTTTTTTTTTCTTCTTCAAGAAGTATGTTTAATACCCCACAAAAAGGGAAAATGTTAAAATTTAACTTTACCTGTAGTTGAACACCTTAAAGTGCTTTAATTTAAAAGAAAAGAAAATTAAAGGATAAATAACCCATCATACATGTACAATAAAGTGTCGATCATCTTTAGATCTATTTTCAATGTGTTCTTTAAAATTAGGATAATGCAGTTTGTGACCAAAATAAATTAAAACAACTGTAGAGCATCAGTAGTTGAGAGCTCTCTGTTTACATGCTCCTCCACTAGCTAACAGCCTCCAACCTATCATTACTGCTGCAAAAAAAAAAGTTGGTGCCAGCCCAGATGAGGAAACCAAAGATATCCATGGATGTAGTCGTCTACTAGTGGATGTATCAGATTGGTTTGTTTTAATGTTGCTGTGATCAAGCATGCATTTATCTTTTACCTCAAAATTTGAGGGTTAAAACTCAAAACTCAACATCTACATCCTCTTAGAATTGCGAGTCACTACAATACATTGGGATTGATCCTCTATCATCTCTCAACTCCTCATGCACATGGGTGGAGCAAAGGGGAGACTGTGCCAGGATATTTTGTGCATCACAAATAAACTTTTCTCTTTCAAATGCCATTTTTTTTCTCAACTGCCTCTTATTTAAAAATGATTTGAATAAAGATACACTGAGAAATGCAATTTAAGCTTATTTTTTTAGTATACCCTATTTTTCTTATATTTCATTATTCCCTGGCCCACCATCATTGAATTGTCCATATTTAAACTTGTGTAATTTATATAAGGTGCACATATAAGGTGAGCTCATTAGGAGAGTTACTGTTCTTACAATAACTCTATAGTCTTGTTTGGTGCTAACGCTACACGTTAGCAAAGTGTTAGCTGCATTAGCGTATTCCTAATACCTTGTTTGCTACACTTAAAAAAGTTTTCAGCTGAAATAAACATTACTGTGACTACGGTAACTCCCAATTTAAAAAATAAAATAAAATAAAACACTCACACACTCCGACACTCTCGCCACATGTTAGCATTTTCACAAAAGGCTAACACCCAAACTTCGTTGGAACACTTAAAAAACAGACTGTTGCCACTAAAACAAAACATTACCGTGAGTATGCTAACTCTCAACCTTGCTAGCTAATGACGTGGGGTTTACACCAGTTGACAGCTCACAAAATTTGACTGCAATACCTCGTTTCAACCTGTTGGGGGAGCATGTAGATGCTTTTAGACCATAATTTCAGGAATCAAACAAGTTTATTTTAAATTGTGAAACATGTGGCAAGGACTAACAAACAGCACTTTTAAAGTCCCATTTATAGACGTCAACAGACAAAAAAAAAGTTGATTTACTGTTGTGTTACTCTTTAAGAGTGCTTTATAGTGCAGAAAATCTAAAAATATGCCACTGTAGGACATCTTAAAAACATCAAAAACACGATTTTCATCGGAGTGGGTCTCTAAACAAAGCACTGTGAGTTGTTTTGGGAAACCAAGTGTCAGTTCATCAAGTAACCACTACGGGTAAGTACAATATTGTGTAAAATAGGTCAACTTTGCAACACAACTATTCTTCAACATCCTTAATACTTGCTTCACACTTCATATATTCCCAGCAGAATTGGCTGCCTTCCCACCCAAACATGAAAGCTAAGTCTCTCTAATGCGATTGTGTATCCACACTCGCATTTGTGCGCTCTCAGTCTTCCGTATGGTAACTTCTGACGAATGAACAGTGAAAGATAAAGCCCAATGCATCTGCTCTGTATCACCGCCTCAGCTGGATCTGTGCTGCTCATGCATAAAGACATTACGCAGCTTGTTCTGGCTGAGATAAATTGCTACCTGCATGCATACAAAGCACTTTTGATCTTCCTCATGCTGATACACATGTGTGCCGATACAGGGAAAATTTGAGGAACAGGAGCTGCACTGCGTTTTACTGAGCTCTGTCGCCAGCTGCGTGTTTATGTAATGTGTGAATTTAAGTCTTTGTGTGCTCCTATCAGGAAACCTATGTCTTCATTTTCTCACAGCATGCAACTATTTATCCAACTGTCTGCTTAGTGGATAAGCACTGGACAGCCGCTTAATGTGACTTCATTTCCTGAGGCGCATGTTAACACTTTTTCTTTGCTCTCTTTTCAAGACATATACGTATAGAGAGAGTTTTAAAAGTTTTTAAGCTTTAAAGTAAAATATAAAAAGTAGCATCACTGGTTCAATTTCCTTTAAGCAGAAAAAATGCTTTTAAGTTTTATGTTGGTGACATTTTTCCCCTTGATCATCAATAAACTTTTCTTTGTTAGAAATAATTACAGAAGCACAATATTCTACAATATCAATTTTTAATTAACTGTGCTTCTTATTTTGACAAAATGAAACAGATACCACTAACTAAATATATTGTTGAGACATCTGGAGACCAACTGAAAGCACAGCAACCAATCAAGAGTGACAGAAGCATGACATCACCCTATCAGTAAAAGATCATCACAAGATAGTGTCATGGATCAACCTGCTGCTACCCTCTCCAACCACCTGAAGGAGCGCTCACCTGAGTTTTGACCTCACCACCTTATCATGTCATCACTGCCTCAGTATATAGTCTGGCTCCACACAGTCACTCACTGCAAAGTGTTTTTTTGTGCCACTTTGCCTGCATTACCGAGCGTTTCTACCTGGACATGATCTTCTGCCTCTGACCCTGCTTATTCTGATTGCCTGCCGCCTGCCCTGAACCTTGCCTGGACTCTGACTACTCCACTCTCTCTTCTCAGATAACCCCATGCTTGTGTATGACTGTCTGACACTGCTTTAGTTTTGTGGACTTTTAGCTCTGCTTAGTTGTTAACTAATGAACCTGCTGCACGTGGAACCAGCTGTCTCAATAAAATGGCGCTTTGAACAGGCTAGAAGGGTGTTTTGGTCATGCAGTTTATACGCGATAAAACTCTGCTTTTTACAGCCGTCTTGATACAACTTCAGACTATGAGAGTGCAGACCGAACAGCCATTTTCTAATCCTAATTATTACAGTTCTCAGAGCCAGTGGACGCATCGGAACTGAGGAAACCACCCTCATCAATTTTGATTGGTCCTCGTGTTAGCCCCACCCCAACGGGGCCAAAAGTTTTGAAACTGAAACTTAGAGATTCGAAAAAAAAATGATTTGAAACTGAAAAAAATGATTTGAAACTGTAAAACATGTTTTGAAATTGAAATTTTGAGTTTTGAAACCTATATTTTCGGCCAAAGATTAATATTTTTTAAAAAATACTTTATTTCAGTTTCAAAAATATTGGCCCTGATTTGGCCAAATTGAAACATCCTACAGGAGAGGTAGAAAAATAGTTGGAGCTTCTCTGATTGAGAAACCATGTACACTGTATGGTATTAAAAATCTCATAATTTATGATTATAAATTCTACAGTATGTAAACTGTATCAGACTAACATGAAAATCTTCAAAACATATAATTATTCATGTATTTCTAAATAAATGTGTCTAAATGTGTAAACTATTTAAATTCAAAATTTAATTGAGTAAAATTAAATTAAAGGGGTTGAAAAAAAAATCAGAATCAAATAAATCCAGGCTCTGGGGAATAGAATCACATCTATTCTGAAATTACTGTCAATACCCAGCCCTACACATTTATGATTGTTTTTTTTTTTTTGTTTGTTTTTTTTTTTTAGAGTTCGAAAGTTTAAAATTCAAAGCAAATTTTTATTAACTATTGACTAAAATGTTAGAGATTTTTTTTCCATATTGTTGAAGCTCATAATCTTTTAAACAGTCAAATAAATGAAGAAAATCTACTTTTTAAAAGGTTGGTTTGATGCCAACAAGTTAAAACAATGCTAAATATGTTGTTAATTAAGCAGAATTAAAATCAAATATAAAAAGAAAATAGTTTAGCCACCAAAGTAAAGATGCTGTTCGACTTTCAACGGGAAGCTCTTTAAAAATGTAGCTCAAAATTTAACTAAGTTAATCTGGCCACTGGTGAAACTTTCGTAGCCAAAATGCAGTAACTTAGTTTGACAGCAATTGTTGAACCAAAGAAAATCTCAAATTAAAACAACTGTGAACACAGAGGGGATTTTTCACTGTGACTGTGAGGACAATTAGCAACACGGCAAGAATAAATTCTAAATTTATATTCAGGTGTAATTTGTTTTTTTTTTTAATTCACATCAAAAATTTTTGAAGCTCCGAAAGTGATGGCAGCTTCTGTGTTTCACACTTAATCCTACATTTTTTAATATAAAGTACAACCAAACTTAGACTGTTCTGTGTGCTACACAATTGAGGGTGAGGAATTCTTGAAATTATTGCAGTTTTGAAGCAGATTTTTCTCAATAGATGTAAGATGGAAAACAGTAAAATGATAAAACTTCATAAACAGAAAGAGGAAAAATAGGAAAATAAAATAGGAAAATAAATATATATATTTATTTCTATAAAACCTTTTTTACTCTGAGATGACAAACAATCTCACGCTGCAAAGCAAAGCTTTTATTGTTTTTTTAATCTAAAAGATGTCAAAATTGAGGAAGATTTTCAAAGTAAGCTTTTAATGTGTTTGACATTTGCCAAGATAAACTAAATGTTCCAGGAAACATGAATCAAAATTTTGTGTGGGGTTGTGAATTATTATAGTGAGAAAAAAGTCTGGATTTGTATTGAGTCATTTAATGAACTTGCATGAACCGAACAGCAGCTGCTGGTTCCCATACAGCTGCTGACTGGTAAGTGGGTCGGATCAGGCGGCCAAGATTCAGTAACTAATTCACCGCAGTATTTTTTCTGCAAAAGTGTGATCTTTTCCTGCTTCATCCTTTAGAAATATTTTCTAAAAGTTACATACGCTGAAAACTTGTGTCAATCAAGTTGAGTTGACAGACTCTGAAATCTAATTTATCAAATAAGTATGTGCATATACACACACCCACAGTTACGTAAATACACTGCTCACACAAATTAAATGAACACTTTTTTTATTGGGTCTGGCATGAATTGAATGAAACCTGTGATAATTTTCTTGTTGGTTAAGCAGCTGAGGGCCTCGTTAATTTAATCAATTTCAGCTGTGTTGGTGTTCATGGAATTAACAACAGGTGCACTTCAGTGGCAACAATTAGAAAACCCTCCAAACAGGACTGCTGTTACATGTGGAGGTCATTTCAAGTTTCTCCCTCTTCTCATGCTGATTTTGGCTTGTGTAATTCTCTCTACTGGCAGTATGAGGCGATTCCTTAACCCTACAGAAGTTGCACAGGTTGTCCAACTTCTCCAGGATGGCACATCCACACATGCTGCAACAAGAAGGTTTAATGTGTCTCCCAGCACAATCTCCAGAACATGGAGGAGATTTCAGGAGACTGCTGGTTATTCTCTGAGAGCTGGACAGGGCCGTAGAAGGTCCTCAACCCCTCAGCAGGACCGATACCTGCTCCTTTGTGCAAGGAGGAACAGGCTGAGCACTGCTCGTGCACTACAGAATGACCTCCAGAGGGCCACTGGTGTGAATGTCTCTACGCAAACAATCAGGAACAGACTTCATGAGGGTGGCCTGAGGGCCCGACGTCCTGTAGTGGGCCCTGTGCTCACTGTCCGGCACCGTGGAGCTCCACTGGCATTTGCTCAAGAACACCAGAATTGGCAAGTCCTGTACTTTTCACAGACAAGAGCAGGTTCACCCTGAGCACCTGTGATAGACGTGAAAGAGTCTGGAGAAGACGAGGAGAACGTTCTGCTGCCTGCAACGTGGTTCAACATGACAGGTTTGGTGGTGGGTCAGTGATGGTCTGGGGAGGCATATCCATGGAGGGACGCACAGACCTCTACTGCCTAGGAAATGTTGCTCTGACTACCATAAGGTATCCAGATGAAATCCTTGAACCCATTGTCAGTCCCTACGCTTGTGCAGGGATGCCCTCACACAGATCTGGGAGGAAATGCCACAAGACACCATTCGTCGTCTCATTAGGAGCATGTCGCGACGTTGTAAGGCATGCATATAAGCTCGTGGGGGTCACACAAGATACTGAAAAGCATTTTGAGTTGCAAGAATTTAGTAAATAAAGCCTGCAACATCTTCATTTCACTCTGATTTTGTGGTGTCTACACAATTGAGCTCTCTGTAGGCCGAAAACTTTTACTTCCATTAAAAGACTTGGCATCCTTTTGTTCCTAAGACACTGCCCTGTCATTATTTGTATAGATATCCAACTTCATATTGATATCTGATTGTCATGGTTCCGCCCTGCTCTTTCACCCCACCCTTTCTTCCTTTATTGTGCTCCAGCTGGTGTTCACACTATTTAAGGTCTTCACTTTCACATCCACACTGCTAGTTTGTTGAATCAGTTCACGTTCCAGCAAGCCATAGTTCACGTATATCTTGTAGTTACATGGTTTTGACCCTTTTCTGGACCTGTTAAATGATTTTCCGCCTGCTCCCTTTTTGTAGTTGTTTGTGCCCTGTTTTCCTCTTAATGAGTTTGAGGTTTCTGGAGCCTTCATCTCATCATTGAGTAAAACTGCTCAGCCTTCAAGTCATTCTGGTGACACCATTGGTTCTGCACATCTACACTCCAGTTTCATCTGCTCTGCTGCTCCAGGAGTTCCTCTACGTACGAGAACACATCATCCCAAGCTTGGACTAAGGATCACTAATAACTTTGCTCATCTGACTGTCAGGCTCACCTGTGCATCTGGCAGCAAACGAACGACCTCAACCTCCAAAATAAACACTTTAATTGAGACCTGTGGTTGCTCTGCTTGGGTCGTCCACTTGCATTCCTAACACTGATGTATCTAATATGTGTCTTTAAAGTGCTCCTTTAATTTTTGTGAGCAGTGGTATATACATACGTACACACACATATATGTATGTATATATTTAGATCAAAGGATCTTTTAATTTGAAATGGGTTTTCAGCTCACTCATGTCTCTCATTGACAATTCCAGCTGATCAGAAACAGTTCTTTGCTTTTTTTACCCTTTTGCTACATTTCGCTTTACTGCACATTATGGAGCTGTATTTTCACCTAAATCCAGATCTCTCCTGACAAAATCCTCCTGGATCTTTTTCTGTCTTACGCTTCCGCCGTGGATTCTCCTCAAAAGCCCCGAGATTTTCCAGCGATTAACCACAGTCCAGTCTACTTCGCTTTAAGTGCACGTCGTGGAGAACACCGGGTCTCACGGGGAACGGGAGTGTCAGAGTCATTATGTTAGTTTCTCCGAGCAGCTCATGCCTGCTTAGGTTGTGACGCGTTTCTCATTTTCCTAACATGGAACACGCTCTGCTGTGTGACATCATATTAAACTGCCTGTCATTGCAATTCAATATTCCACGTGTTTGAGCTGATCGGGGCTGCTTTACGTACAATAAACACTTAAATAAATCTGTCTCTTTACATTTATTTTCGCCGTGGCGACAGTTTGTTTGGTTCATCCGCTGGTTTTATCTCATTATTTCTGTCCGCAGACAATCAGCCAGTGTCTCCTGGAACAACAGTGCTCAAGTCAACACCATTAGATCCTGACTCCTGCAGGGCCTTCCCTCCAAACACTGACAGTCTTTTCTCTGCCTGTCACTCACGATTCTGTTCGCTGTACAGTATGAGGCTGCGTGGGTGTTCTGCTGTCCCTGGCATTTCTGTGTGCGTGTGTGAGACTCTGCTCTTCCACAATAATGCTTTCAGAAGGCTTGACCAGAGTCCACACACAAACTTTAAACAGTTGCGTAAAAACCTGCTTCGACACAACGATTAATTCGTGTCTTTTGTTTCAATTAATCATGTTTATTTATAAATGGTAAGAAGTGACCTGAACCGCTTTTAAAAGATGGTTTAAGATTGGGACAATGTCTCAAATTATACTAAAGCTTGAAAAAAATGTGACTAAACTATGAAAAAAGTAAGAAAAAGGTAACACTGACAAACAGTGGTTTTTCATGCAAATTTTGTCCTTTTTAGCCAAAATGTATTAAATAATTTTTAAAAAATTGTCATTTTCTATGACAGTTTCTTCATACTCGTGCTCTATCGACCTGTCTTACCTCATGATAGTCCTTACTACTGTATATGAACAGTTTTGATGATAGGTCCTAGAAACAGCAGGATAAGACAGATTCGTAGGAGAGTAGGAAAGATTCGCGGCGGAGTAAGAATATTGTTCAGGATCTACAAAAGAAAAGTGTTCCATCATCAAGTGTGCACACAGATCTTAAAAATTACTAAGTTCCAATCTTCCCCTTTTATCCAAATGAGTGTTAAAACCTGCTTCCTGTAACCTGACAAGCCTCAGAGAGTTCTTCTTCTGAAAAAATGGCATTCAGGTTAATAAAAACAAGTCTATTTGTTCTAAAAGTTGTTCTACACTAAATCTGAAATGTTCTTCATCCTCAAGTGTTTTCAGTTATTTGTTGAAACTGAACATTTTCTCAGTTTGTGCTGCACTAAAAATGAACCTGAGAAGGGGAGACAAACATTTCATCCAGCCGTCTCCTCCTCTTCATCTCAAGCCAGAGTTTTTGGAGCAATAGTACAAGCAGACCCTCTGAAATAAAAACTCCCTCCTGTTCTTCCGAGAGATCCCCAGGCGCTCCCAGATCAGCTAAGAGACGTAGCACCTCCAGCCAGCACCTCCCATGTGCCTCCTCCCAATGGGACAAGCCCAGAATTCCTCCCCAGGGAAGCATCCAGGAGGTATCTGGAAAATACCCAAGCCAATGAACCCGAACGAATACAAACTTTTTTTTTTTCATACTTTCCTTTTTATGATTTACAACCATCAGCAAAGTTATTTTTAATCCTTTTCTTTTGAGGTATTTTATTTGATTAGCAACAATAGACTATTTTGTTCCACCAAATTTGTGGTTTTGAGAACAAGTTTAAGTAAATTTAAGGTTTTATCAACTGTCAGAATGCTATATTATTAAAATAGCTTTAAACTAACATTCTTATCATCTGTCTATGTGTTTATGGGAAAAGTTCTTCTAATTCCAAGTAAATCTATTGCAAGAAGAAAATATTAATTGACACAGGATGTATTTTACTTTGAAAGGAACTTGTCAGAAGTAATTTTAAAAAAAAAACACGTTTACAATTCAATTATTATAAATATATTTAAGCTATATTTTATAAATGAATTGTTTTATGGCCACAAAATATAAAGAAAGTGTTTTTTTTTTCCAAACAAAAAAATGGGACTTAGTGGCTCTTGCTGGGTTTTGGTCAGAGCTAACGGCTCTTTTGGCCGACATTAAGAAAAAAAAAAGTCTTAGAGAGAGAAAAATAAGCGGACCCGATTTCCGCCACAGTGAGGATTCTCCGGGCGTTCACTTCAAAAGAGAAGATTTCAGTTTCGAAAGAAGTGACCAAATATTGAACCAATTTGAAACAGAGGCTAGCAGAACATTTGTTTGAGGAGAAATTCAAGACTTTGGAAAGAAATGGAACATTGAAAATAAATAAAAATGCCTATTTTTGACTGTTTTATTATTATTGTTGTTTCCATTTCATTTACAAATATTGCACTTGTTATTTTTTTAATGCATAAATGAGCTTGTGTTGATGATTTCTTCATCTTTATCATCTAGTAATGAGTAGGATTCAAAGGTTGGGGAGGGGCAGCTGCCACCCCTTGCCCCTTGTAGCTCAGCCCCTGCTGTAACAACAGAAAACTTTTGAAAAGGATCCTTGAGAGACACGAAAGACCGCAACAATCTGACAGAACTCTTAAAAAAAAAAAAGCTAAGGAGAAGTTGTAAAAACACGACAAGTGACATTTCACAAAACAGACCTCCTGACAAACAAAGCACAGCAGAAAAACATAAACATATAATTTGTTTGTCCGTTTCTTAAATGTTCTTTAAATGCCACTTTTCTCACTTTTCCTGAACAAAAAAATAAAAAATACCAACAATTCTTAGTTTCTTTTTTTCCTAGCTTGTTGTGTTGTCAAACTTGGATTTCTAAACTTTATGGTTTTCTGTTTTATTAGAAAGTGGGGTTTCCACTGCAGTAAACAGCTTCACCTCTGCTCTCCTGCTCGGCCTGTTAAGGACAGCTCAGGTTGTTAATGGGAGCACCGACAGCTAGAGTTGGGCAGCAATGAAAGCTCTCAGTTTACAGAACACATGGGAGTTTGGTGTCACCCACTTTTTTTTTTTTTTTTTTGACATAAGCCTGTGAGTTTCCATGTCAGTGTGGTGTTACATGTTAACCTGGTGTGTGTGGACAGGTCCTGCTGTCTGCCTCTGGGTTCTCCCCACAACAGAGGATGGACGTCCTTGTCAGCGGCGACAGCTAAAGCCCCGTCCGTCTGACAGCAGCATGCATAGAGCGTGTTGCTGCCCAGTGTCTTGGTAATGTCACGGCACAGGGAACGACAGGAGACGCCATCAAAATGCACACAGTCTGTCCTCTTCTTTTTCTTTTTCCTTTCTCTCCAATCCTTCTTTCTTTCTCTCCTTCCTAGTTGAACTAAGACACAAGCTGTGCGTCTGTGGGCTGAAATCTGTCACTGAAATGTGTTGGGATTTAGTTTCACCATCCCCTTTCTAAGCTCTCGTCAATGACAAGGAGCAACTGGAGTGAGAAGCTTTTCTTTCTTTCCCATCCCTCCCTCCTTCTCCTCTCTCTGCTGGGTCTCACACTCGAGACGAGACAAGAGAGAAACGCAAGAATGAGTGCGCACAGAACCTGTATCAAGGGAGGGCGTCGCAGTGGAGGGATGGAGTCAGCTTGAACCGGCAGACAGGAAGATAATGAGAATAGATGGCAGCCGATGACAGCGTCCATCTGCAGATGTGCGCACCAAAGGGAGAACAACACACCCAATCAGGTGACAGCTGCTGACAAGCACTTATATCAAATTGTTTTGTGTTTTTTTTTCCTCCATCTTTTTGGTTTTTTTTGGGTTTGAGCCCCACTGCTTCATGTTGCAGACGACGAAAATAAAGAGTGACACGAAACTGGTGTTACACTTACTGAGGAGAATGTGCAGCTGAAATCCCCACTTGTTGGCTGTGCCACATTCTATTGACTGAGTCTGTTTGTCATTATTAGCCAACTGAGACTCACTGCAGCAAACTGCAGAGCCAGCCGGGAAGCACAGACAAGCTGACAGCCAAAAAAGCTTGTGACAATAACAGAAAAAAAAAAAGCTGCAGAACTGGGTAAAGTTTGACTGTGAATGAGCAAAAAGTAAATATAATACTATTTTAATCACGCAGATGTTGTTGGAGTGGGTTGTTTGTTCGGCGTCCTTGCCTGTTCGACCTCACCCTGACATTTTCACTGGTGTCTGGGAAGATAAGCTGTCTCCCGGGATCAACCTTCGGCTCCAAGAGCAACCTAGAAACCCATTTGATGATCTTAATTATTGGTGTTGCTTCTCTCATTTCTGCTGACAGAGTCTCTTGCCTTCCCAGGCGGGTCACTTAATTGCGATCCCCTACACATGACGTTTGCCCTCAGAAGTCTGTCTTGACGCCACGGCTGGGCTCTTCTTTTGCCGGAATTTCAGAGACGGAGCCCGCATCCCTGGGAGATGTCTGTGGTTCTCGTCATTCCGACTGTTTGCAAGGGTATCAAATGATGGAGAGCAGGGCCACACATTTCATTTTGGTGGAGCTGGATACAATTAAAATAAGTTCAATTTTATTTTTTTTAGCCCAATATTAAAATGTGGTTTTCTCAACAGGCTTCACACCGGTAATTGTCCAAAAAAATAAAAGTCACTCATAAAATACAAACAATAGCTGGTTGCTAAACTAGGCTAAACACACTAAACTAAACTGGGCATCCCTGCCCTTAAACCATCCTTCACAGTAAAGAAAAACTCCTTTATAAAAAAAAATTCTAGGGAAAAAAAAAAGAAACATCAGGGATATCCATGAAGGAGGGATAGTCTAGGATGGACAGGCGATGAACCAGGATTGCTGAAGAAGAATCAGCTCATCTAACTCTACAACTACATGTTTGAAAGGTTTCGCAGATGGCCTTCATTAGTTTAGAATTGGGCGTCAGCTGGGGGCGCAAGTCGAGCCAGAGGCGAGGTCCACGGCCAAGGACAGCAGCACAAACAAGCCACCTGGGATTGGGAATCTCTCTCGCTCCCCCATGTGGCAGTGGGAAAGATGGACAACACATGAATCACACTGCACCAAACAGAGGCATGGGGAACCAAATGAAAAGTGAATGATATATATAGAATAGTGGAGTAGATAGAAATGGAGGACAGAACATTTCCCTAGATTCTAACTTTTAGCAGCCTACCAGCTACTAACTGGTATTGTCATTGAAATTGAATTGGGTACAAGCAATATGGGTGACATCACACTCACTCTGTCCATGTGTCACATACAGTCAATGAGATTGTTTAACCTAGCATGGTCTCTTGTAGCTCTTACTTCCTTACTTTAATACAAGTACATACATCGCATATAGATACGGAAGTACTTAGGAAGTAAAAAAAACCCATGAGACTGTGCTATGCTGGACAAATTAATTGACTGCATATGGGAACTGGACTGAGTGAGAGACAATTATGACCCCACGTTGGAGCCGGACAACATTCGTAAGCAGTGTTTGGTCCGAGTCGGTATGAGTCACCGTTTCTATAGAAACCACTCTTTCCAATCAGGACTGGGCTATTTGGAAGCAGGCTCGGAAAATTTCAAATATTTTAATTTTTTAACGTGAAACTACACACTTTATTGAGGCATCAGACTGGTCAGTTAAGAACTTGAATGACTTGCACTAAATAATGAATATTATTAAAAATATATATATTCTGACTGAATAATAGCTGTTTATTTCTCAATAAAAATCTATGGGAGTTTGGCTTCTTGGAACCAACGGGTACTTCCTGTTTAGGACATGTGGGGGGAGGGATCACTCAGTCCAGTTCTCCCATTATTCAATGCGCAGCTAGCAACACTTTGGCCTTGCAGCAAAAATATATGGGACAGTTTACCCTGTCAGAAATACACCACCTGTGCAATGGGACAGACTTCCATCAGCATTGTTCACCATGGGGGATCCTCCCACCACATGGTTATGAAACAATTAAAACCCTCATGATCTCACTGCAGGAACTGCACAGCAGCAGATGAATCGTTTCTTCTATGTTTTTATTACATTAGGATTCCTGTTGAGAATTTAATAATAATTAAAAAAAACTATTGGTTGATTTTTTTTTTTATCTGCAAAGCTCAATATAATATGTTTTCCTTAGGCGAACAAAATAAATATGCTTTAAAACAATTGGAAAGATGAATAAAATCAAAATGTCAAAACCTTGATGGCACACAGTCCTGCTCAATTTTCATGGATGATTTCTTGTTGACAAAGCCACAGCTACAGAAAAACACAAAGTAATTTACATTTCATGAATGCGTACAAACACTACTTTGCACATGAAGTTCACAAAGGACGCACTTCTTGAACAACAGAAGTTTTCAGAGTGCAACATGGGTGCGAAGAATGTGCCTCCACCGCATCAGAGTAAGAAAAAAAAAGATGCGTGAACACTCTGAATAATAAAACTAACTTATTCCCTGTGGAGTTCATCTGATAGAAAAATGAATGACAGGATCGTCTACTACATCACCATCCAACAACACAAACAACAGACATACAAAGCACTTGCTAGAGGGCCAGATGTTCAGTGGAGGCGAGAGGAAATGAAAAACAAAACTGTCTTTGATTTGATGTGATCTTTTTTTTTCCACTCACAAAAGCCTAAGATTGTTGGAATATATTCACCAAATATGACCAAATTGGATCCAAACCAGGAAGTAATAACGTTGCAGTTCCTCAACTCGACCTCTAGAGGCTGGCGACAAAAAAGAGCAACTTCCATGTTAACAAGAATTTTTGCCAAAATGAAAAAATATATCAACACAAAGACTACCTTTGTTGATGACTTTTTTTTTTTTTTTTTTTTTGTCATGAAAACGATGAATTAGTCCTTACAGTAATAGAGTGGGTGACATCAGAGATTATGTGTGCATGCTAATTCTTTATGGATAAACATTGACCTCGAGCTCAGACTTTAGTAATGTTTACCAAAGGAACTCAGAGACCACATCACATTGGTCTTCTTAATTAAATATAAACAAAAGCTGCAATTATCTTAAAGAGTGTTTGAGTTTTCCCTCATGGGGTAAAGATAAGCTCTAGCAAAAAAAAAAAAAAAAAAGCCTTCAATGTAAGCGATCATTAACATAGCTAGGTTACTCTAACAAAGAAACTTTAAAGACTTGGGTAAAGTTTAGTTAGTTAGTGAAGTGTGTTAGTATATGTGTATTTAAACGTTTTACTCCCATGATGTTTTTAACTTAAAATTTATCAACTAAGAGGTATGGAGAGAAAATAGTATCATTCCCATTTGTGTGTGTGTAACTGTTGATTAATGCGTAGCTTTGGATTTGTTCGTGTGCGATTCTTGATGCTCACAATCTAAGTTCAAAGCAGCTGAAAAGAAAACTCTGATGACCGAGCATTTGAGTAGCACTTAAACACATCACTTACGGATGAATCTTTCCTTTCTCTGAGACATGAAGAGCGTCTCAAATCAGATTTGTGCATAGATGTGGTTTTGTGTGTGCGTAACAAGCAACTCATGCATAGTTTTTAAAGATTTGTGTGTGTAGTTAGTTTCAAGCTGTTGTAATTTTAAGGTGTGCATGTGTAAATTTTGTATTTTGTATTCTTTTGAATTTTATCATTGAAGTACTTATGAATAAATGCAATGGATGAGTTACAAATCAAGAATTATGCACACACAAATCCAAAGTTATGCACAATGAACAATTGTGTACAAACAAATGGGAATGATACTATTTTCTCTCCATAAAGATGTGTTATTTTAAGAGGTTTTGTGAAAAACCTGTTTTGTTTCTTTGTTTTTTTTAGATACGCATATATTCCCTTTGAAGTCCCACTCCAAGGAAAATTCTGTTTTTGACATGTTTATTTTGGAATTTCTTTCATGATGGAGGACAGATAGGAAGAAAATTAAATTTCTTCATTCAAATTGTTGTGAATCAGGGGCAGATGAAAAAAAAAAAAAGGTATTTGTGATGTGCAAATATGATCACTGTTCTACTCCATTTTGATGCATTCACATATAGACAAATAGATCCATGCACTGTACGGCTGGATAACTCTGATATTGCTCACCATTTTGGGGCTGGGGACATGAGGGGCTGTGAGCTAGCAGGAGAGAGCGTAAACAGATGATGGGAAACGGGAGCAGGCTTACTCCATTCATTAGTTACAATTTCTAACTAATGCTGCTCTGCAAAAACTGTGATTTTTTTTGCAAATTTTGGTTTAAAACGGTATAATCATAAATAAAAGATCACAAGTAACACCATTAAAATACACCAAAAGATGATTAAAGTGGGAATTCAAGGAAAATGTGCAAAGAAAAAACGACATTCCAAACAAATTTATTTAGTTTTTAAGTACTAAAGTACTTGGGGTCAACCATCCAGGGCAACAGAGAGAGCGGGAAGGAGGAAGGACAGGGTCAGATGGGACCCTTAAAGGGAGCGACCGCAAAACAAAGAAGAAGAATTCGGTTTTCAAAAGCTGTCTTACAGTTCAAATCCGTTTGAACAAACTCTCTGCTGTTTCCCTGTTCAGTCATTCTGTCTCTGCAATGAAATACAAATTAGGCTGCACACCCCCAAATTAGAGCCTCTTGCTTCCCACTCATTTTCAAAAAGCGCTATTGGAAGACAAAGGGATCTCACAAAGAATGGTGTCACGATGCACGCACACGTCCACGCTTAAACACACCAATGTGCACAAATGTGCTTTTAACCCTTTAATGTATTAAAAAAATATATGCCTTTCAACACTACAGATAAGCTTTTAAAGAAAAGAACAATAAAAGAACATGATACTTGATGGATTTGCTCCTTTCGGGTGTTTTGAAGAGAGCCACTGCTGCAGTCAAGGGTGGAAAAATCCATAAAAACAGCAGCAAAAGACAGAGTAGCAGGTCAAGCCCGCGCCCATAAAAAAGGAGGAGATGATAACAATCGAGTGCAAACATGAGCGACGAGCGCCTTCATGGCCAGCGATCCTCCACAGCACACGTCACGCAAGCTTTTCACGGCTCCGCTCCGAAGCGAAGCGGCAAAGGAAGCGTTTGAAGGTGCAGACAGGTGCGAGACCGCCCGTCTCTTGGAGAGAGATTGCTTTTGCGGGTGCAGTAGATCACATCTTCCATCTGAACCAGGTGGCCTCTGAGAATGATTGCCGTTCTTTAGGTTGCGGTCCCTCTTTGTGTCTCTGTTGAATTCTCGTCACCTCTCGTCTTTTTTTGTCTCCCCGGTTCTTGTTATCTCCAAATGATCTCCTCCTTTCCTCTCCATTGTTCCTGCTCTTTCCTGGGGGAGACCTCCTAATACTCTGTAATTATGCTTATGATTAGGCATACATTCTCCCTCTGTGATGAATTACGGAGGAGTTATCTCAGACTTTTAATCGGGCTAAAATCTCCCCACTTGGATCCAGATCTAGAAAGTTTGGTGCAGAGCGGAGAAAAATGCTTCAAAAGCTTCAGGCAAAAACAAAGGAGTGCAGATTTAGAAAAGATGTGAGGGGCTGATTGCAAACTTCAGCCTTTGGTTGTTGAACTTCAGCAGAGGAGGACATTTTATTTTGTAGCGCAGGAATGGCTTTAAACTGATTTACAATTGAATGAAGCATTTTGAGAAAATTAGATCAAAAATTGAGTAAAAATATTCACCAAAGTGCAAAAAAATGTTGAACTACAACCATTTAGTGAAGCTGAGGCCTCAAATTCCTCCACAGAAGCATAAACATTGTGGAGTTTACATTTCCCTTTGAGTTTCTGCAGCTACAGCTCCTTCCTGTGTAGTACCTGCCGTCTCCAAGAAGCCAAACTTCCTTCTGTAGAGGGATAAACAACTATTATTCATTCTATTTTTTAGAATAATTCTTCTTAGCCTCTACTTTCATATCCTATTTTTTTCATGATATTTTTTTCTTTATCGTAAGTTATAAACAGACCAATCAGATGCCTCAGTAAAAGCATACGGCGCCTGCTTGCCCCGCCGAAGGGGCGTGGACTTAAAACAGGCTCACTAATGATTGGTGACAATAGTTCTGGTAAAATTGTGACTCTGACCGACTCTGACCAATCACTGAGGACTGGCTCAGAATGGCGGTGGAATAATCATTGATGGATTTGGTCTAATTTCAAGAGAGATGGAAGTAAAGCATTTTCTGTGGGTGACGGACTCCTCGCTTTGTTCAGTGATAATGTAGATCCGAAAACCTGCATTCAGCCCAGTGGGAACGTGTGTTTGGGTGTGTTTTTCACTTCACTTAAGGACCTGTCAGGTCATATATATGAAAACTGGACTGAGTCAGTGTGATGTCACCTAGTGCTGGGCAATACGACATTACATACCATATGGGCGAAAGAAAAGTGTCTGTTGTGCCATTTCTCTTCTATCAATTCTATCGTAAATATATATATATATATTTTTATTACTGAACTTTATGTAAAATGTGTTTTCCTACTATAAGAAACTTGAAACTGTTGTGCACTTTAAAAAATGATTCATTTACATGCTACATGAAAAGTTAAAGTCAGAGAAAGTAAGTAATGACACTTTTGTTCATTGTTTTTCAAACACCTGAAAATATACTTTATTATGCTATATTTATTTATTCATTAACCTTTATTTATACAAGTTGGTCGATTGAGAACGACCTGATTACGCAACAGTAGTAAAAAAAAAAAATAGAACAACGGGGTAATAAGTTACATACAGATTAAAACATAAACTTCTAACATCAATATTTTAAATATTTACAATAAAAAGTCTACAGGAGGCACCAAGTCAATAATTACTAAAAAAGACCCATTAAAAAAAAAAAAATTAATTTAATAACATCTGCATTCATCACTAATCACATCTGTCAAAGATTTCTTAAATATTGATATCGTGATATATATCGTTATTGTAATATAAAATAATTTATATTGTGTTATACAATTTTTTTTCCATTTCTTCCAGCATTAATGTCACCCATAGAAAGTTCCAGCTCAAACCAAATGAAGTCTATTTTGACATTAAACATGTTTTTCTCAATAGAAGTCTATGGGGATTTGGTTCTTTAGAGTCAGCAGATACTTCCTGTTTGGACAGGAAGTCCCATTTTCATTTACAGTCAATGGTCCTGACATTAAGAACTGAAGGAAAGCTAGAGTTGTTTTTTTTTTTTCACATGACTTTGGTTTTGAATATCACTTTAATCAAAATGAAGCTTTATGAGCTAACACTCGTGTGTTTGCTCTGCTGAAACAGACGGCACAGGAAGTCCACGCCAGCTCCCCAGTTCCTACAGCAGCACTTCCTGGTTGCCTTTTTTCCTTTTCTAAGTAGTTAAATTGGGCCAGGGCTCTGAGGAGCTTAGCAGTGCACATGTTCTTCATCATTGTGGGAATTTCACTTTTTTTTTAGATTTCTGCACTCCTCATATATAGGTAAAAAAAAAATCAAGTCAAACAAAGAAAAAGTCCACTTTTCTTTTTAACACACCACATGACTTGACCTCTCTCTCTCTCTCAAATTTGGAATTGAAAGATAGATAGATGTTCCACAATTTAAGATCAACTTGTGGAATAAAACTGCAATCAATATGATCCATATAAACAAAAATTATATAGCTTTGTTTAGCCAGAATAAATAGCCCAGAAAACAACTCATTCTTCTAACAGGGAATGGGATTTTTGTTCTTTGCTGCCATCAGTAAACTCATTCACCTATTTACCTTTGGGTGCACAACAGCTGTTAGGCAGTTTTTTGGGAACAAATGCTGCAAAATTCATAGCCTACCTGCTGATGTTTCTCCATACTGGAAGTATGACCAATAGAATCCAAAAAAGATTAACCTTTTTCACTCTAAAAGTGGTTTATTAGACCTTAATTGCATTTTTTTTTTTTTAGAACCATGCAAGCATGTGTCTTTAATTTAGAGGAAACATTCCAGCAAAAACAAATAAAAAAATAATCCTCTATTACTACCGTTCACAGAGCATCATCATCTTTCTGGTGCTTCAATTTAACTTGGCACTAACATCATTTCCCTGTCAGCACTGATTGTTTTCAAAACTGTCCCAACAGTATGTGATGCGAAAAAGAAATTCAGTTTCTTTTTTGTTTTTGCTACATTGGCATTTTTTTTTTTTTTTTGGTGGAATGATTGTGCCTCTGATTTAATTGTACATAAAATGTAACAGCTGTGAACTTTGAGGTAATATTAAATAGAGGGCCAAATTAGTGCTTGATTTACAATGTGCCCCAGAGCTATCATTTAGCTTCGTTGATTGCACGGCAATCAAGTTCATTTTCATTTGTTGCGGTGATTCTTGTTATTTTCATTTTGCCGCTGCTGAGTTTCCGGCTCATACAGTTAGTGAGGTGTGTCAAAGCCCAACAAAGTTAAGAGGTTTTTGTTTTTACAAAAAAAACTTTAATTGCTGAGAAAATACACAGAAAAAAGTGAAGTGTTGAGTCAGTTGACAAAAATGTGGTAATTTGTTGCATTTTCTAATGATTTCTTTTTTTAAATAAATTATATTTTTGATTTTATAATAACTAATAATATAGCTAATTACAAATCTTTTGTCAATTGATCCAATTTTCAGTGTATACTCTTTCATTTAGTTTAAAAATGATTGTTGGATCTAACGAGTGTTTCCTGGGGGTCTTTGCTTTGTGGAAACATTAATGTTAAGCAAATAGAAATATTTTACATTTTTATTAGTTGCACAACACTTGTGACATCCCAGAGTTGTCTGTTTTGTTGCTTCCATGTAGTCTTTTGTGCTTTTGATGCACAAAGCTTGGACGGATTGCTTTCCAGCACTTTTATGGATCTCTAAAACTTGTCTAACTAAATAAAAATACATTTGTTCTTTGAGTCTAGTTGTGATCAAATGGGGGCTTGTCCGGGATCACTATGTATATATATATATTTTGCAAGATGTTTTTTTGCGTTTATTGTTGGGTAGTATTTTCGAGAAGCCCCTGTACTATTGCTGGTATGTAGTTACATGAATAGTACAAAGGCATCAAACTAGAACGACGACTGTGGTGTTTTCATAATATATTCAAAAACTTGCTTCTTGCTGTATTTATGTGCACTGTACAGACGCTCTCTCCTGATTATAGCACACATGGTAACATAAAGCCCCCAGAGGGTTTGGATCACAAATTGTCATGTTCAATGAGCCTCAGCCCTCATGAAAGACGCCACGTTTCTTTAAACATGGTGCAATCTGTGTACTTCCGCAATCGGCTTCCTCTAAAAATTGCACGAAGAACTCTGCAGCTGGTCTCCGTTTACAGGATTTGGGAGGGTTCTGTTCACTTTTGGTCACCTTTTTTATGTATGTGCTCATGAATGTAAAGGATGAGCGGGTATCTAAGTGATGACATGAACATAAATGGGTTTTTAATATGTTTTTCAAAGCGTTAGGACTGCAGTCATTAATTATTAATGTAGAAAAAAATGTAATGGGAGACTAAATGACTACTGACTGGTGTAATTTGAATGAATTAAAAAAAAATTGACTGGATTTCTCAAACATTGCAATTTGGTCGATCAATGAGACAAACCATGAGAGATAAATATGCAATACAAAATTCATTATGTGTACAATGGATGTGCAAGTTTATGTCATATTAAAAATATATTGGACAATTGGAATTGGAGTATAACACAAGTATTTGAAAATAGACATTTAGAGTATGGAATTTAATATTAAAACCATAAAGAAAGCGTGTTAAGGTTTGAAACTAACAAATTAGTAATTTTTTTTTTTTTTTTTTTTAGTAAAAGTTAAAATCTTCCCATAAGCAGAGGTTCTTTGATCCTAAATGAGGTTGTTCCCCTTTAAATAAACCCTCACCATGAGTCGTGGTTACCATAGTGGGAATTGTTAGCAAACCATCACCTGAAGACCTGGGAATTCCGCGTGGTCTGTAAAGTAAAAGATGATCTGGAAGGCTCAAAGGGCAGACGCCACTGCAATATTTAAAGACTAAAAAATAATCTCAAAATCAATTCTATAAAGCTGACAGGCCGCAAACGCGGAGACCTTAAAACAAGAGTGATGTGAGTAATCCAGTCCCTGCTAATAGACTGCCAGAGAAGAAACACATTATACCTATCTAACCTACATGAAATGAAAGTATGTGTGATATGAAGAGTTTCTCCAATTTGCTGTTTTGCCCTGTCCTCCTGCAAGCGCCATATATGTGACAGTTATGTCATAATTGAAACTTTCAAAGAGGATTTGTGCTTTTAATTTTGAAAGTCAGTAACTTCCAATTTCGTTCATGTGGGTGGAAAACAAAGCCTTATGGTTTTTGTAGAGATTCTACTGAGCCATTCAAATGAATAAGATGGTCTCTTGTCGTCCACAAAGTTTATGTAGAATTTAAAAGAAAAGAAGTGAGTAGACACTCAACATCTCAAGATCCCATCATCTTTAGATCTATTTTCAAAGCGATCCCTGTGGTTTTTTAATTATGATTGTGTCATTTTTTGACAAAATCAGAAAACCTGTGTTGTTTTCTAAGAAATAGTTTCTTAAAGGAGGAGTTCATTCAAAATTTGCCTATGAGTTGTGTTGAGACTGTTGGCTCGGAGTAAGCCCGACCCCTCTTCCCATCACCCAAAATTGAGGACCCAGTGGGAGAAAAGATGTCAACGGAAAATCATTTGCCTGAAAGAAGTCCAAGACCAGCGCCGCTTGTAAAAAACTCCAAAAAACTCTTGTTTTTGGTGGAAGAAAACCAATATAACAGACAGAGAGAAGCAGTTTTGCCTCGGTAAGAAACCCTTTAAAGCGGCTTTTCACCAATATTCAAGATGTTTCTAAAGTAATTTTATATCTGTGCAGATCCGATTTTCTCTCCGTCAAAGCTGATCAGGGTTGAAGCTAACTGCGTAAACACTGGTAAAAGCTCCAACGTAAAAGTCTTAACAGTTTTACAAATCTGAAGACTTTTATTTATATCGTTTTAATAAAGCATTTACCTTCTTGACATTTTAAGCTAACACAAAAAAAAACAACTTTTAATAAAAGTGACAACATCTTTGAAATCTTGCGGAATTTCCGCGTCCAGCTACTGATTTTCAGCTGCCATCTTGTCTACCATGGGTCATCTTAAAACTGAGAGCTCTCTGTTTACACGCTCTCCTGCTATCTTACAGCCCCTCACGCCTTTCACCTAACAGTACTGGGGCAACAAAGAAGCTGAAAAGTATCACAGCAGCGATTTCAGTCGAATGGTAATTCAGAACGAGGAAAACAAAGATTTACATGGATCGATTTGTCAGCATATGAAGCAGAGCAAGGAGTTTAAGGTGTATTTTTGTGTTTTCTTACTTTTATTTTCAAACATTTTATTGTGTGCTCCCGATTCACAACGTTTTAAATAAAAAAAATACTCAGAGAAACAGTTTTGACCTAGATTTAGAACATGTTAAAAATCCTAAAAAATGATTTTCATTGAAGTGGGTCTTTAGGGCAATTTATGACGACGGAAACTACAGGAACGTGGAATGATTTTAAACTACAGATCACGTAAAAAAAGGCCACAAAATTCTCTCTCTTTTTTTTAAGCGACAGACTAATCTAATTCATTAAATAAACTGAACAAGTTTAGAATAACAGGTAAAAGCCCTGACACCGCCAGCCCCACCAGGCGCGATTAAGAAGAAGAGCGGCAACAAACGCTGCTCCGCAGGAGTTTACCCAAAGGTAACATGTTGATTCCTATAATTAGGAAAATTGAGCAGATTACCTGCTCCCTAATCCCTTTCTCTTCCTCCGTCAAAGAGTTTGATCCTTTACGTGGAAATTCACATTTATCGCCGGTACAACATTGTACTACTAATGGGCTGCCTCAGCGTGATGGAATGAATATTCACTGCATAAAGACATTGTAAAAAATAAAGAAAGAAATTGTATATATTATTTTTTCACCGTAAATTAGTCTGCCAAAAAAAATCATCAATCTCAACATAAATGCTGACATGGTAAAATGGAACTCCTCACTGTAAAGAGATCTAGGTCCTATATATATGTATATATATATTAAATTAATGTAATATTTATATTAAACTCACTAATTGAACTTAGAAATACAGATTCCAGCACAAAAATCTCAGTTTACGACTGGATTTGATGCCTTTCTTATTCATTTCTTTGATTAAATGCTAACTATTTAAATAGATGTGTTACTGCATGAAGCGTACACCTATGGTAAAACTTCTCTGTCATATTAGACTTTAAAATAAGAGGGAGATGTCTTAAGTCTGTTTAAACTGCAAACATTTCTTTTTGTGGAAATGTGATTATTGAGGGGAAAAAAGGCTGGAGACTGCTGGAGAGCGGTAAAGAGAGAAAAGGAGACAGACAATTTGAAAATGGAAATGAGAGAAAACCTAGGAAATGTGGAGTTTGCAAACATGTCTGTCTTGAATTTAAGTTAAAAAAAAAAGAGTGAAACACTGAAAGAAATCCACTTTTTTCTTAGCTCTTCTCCCTCACACCTACAAACTCCCTCCTCGACATGACAGGTAAAGGTAAGCGGTGTCGTCTTTGTTATACAATCCACTCTCAGTTGCACAATCCGTTTACATGGGCTTTTTTTCCCCTTGTAAAGTCAATCAGATGGATTGTTCTCCAACATCTGATGGGTTTTTTCCCATTCACACCAAACAGGAAGCACCTAAAGAACCACAGCACCATCTGTTGGTGAGAAGTAGTAATACAGCAGAATGTGCGTCGGCTTCTCTTCAATCATTTAAACAACAAAAAGGTTGGATAAATAGGCTTAATTATTAATTTTGAAGCAATATATTTTAGTTTTAAGTAGAATTGGCACTGATCTCATGGTTGTACCGTCAGAACCCCAATAATACAAGCGGCTGCCTCAAAACCCCAAATCTATTAACATATTCTCATTTCCTGTGTTTTTCTCCCCGAGTCTATCCTTCTAATCTTTGTCTTTCCATCATTTATCTCTCCGTCTCATGCTCAGCTTCCTGTAGGCGCTGACGGCATGGATTATTTATCAGCAGACAGTCTGTGAGGATAACCGTGCTCATCCAGAAACATGCTTAGACTTTGTGATGATAAGTTGTTACAAATCTAACACAAAGCAGGAGTTTTAATCAGAAACTGCACATATTTATTGTTTATTAGTTTTTCTCTTTGATATTAATTTGAAAATCCTGCGCTCCATGGGTTCTGCTTCGGACGTCCAGCTGCGGATACATTAGCGGCCATTTAACCTGGCCCGTGTACAAAGAGAGTTCATGAATACACAGATAGCATCTAAATAAAGGCTGCATCTGTTCAAGCGGGCAACTGCACCTCCCTAAACATCAGCCAGACTGGATTCAAATGCAGATCAGATTTGATGATTCCTATTTTCGTTTATTCGTTTAACCTTTAAATGAGTCAAAACCAGTTTATTTTGGGATTTATTCTCAGATACTTCTGCTTGATTTTTTTAATACAAGAACCCAGAACAGTTTATGGATTTTATCCAAACAGCTTTACTCCTGAATGAGAAAACTCCAATGTAATTTGTTTCAAAGATCGGGTCAGTTTGCATCGTAAATGTTCTACATTAGGATGGAAAGGCGAGGAATTCTTTGTGATGAGATCAAAAACTGCAGCAGAGGAGTCCAAATTCAACACATCTGAAGGCAGTCTTCTGTTTCAAATACAATTTTTGCAGCACTTTTTTAAAGTTAAAACAAAGTAAAATAAGATTTGAATCCCATAAGGTTTCAGTTATCCAGCATGTTTTTTAAAGGGCTAATTCGTAAAGAAAAAAAAAAAAAACTTTCTAGTCGTTGAAAATACTTAATTCAATCATTGTTAGTCATCTGTTCATTTAGAAAGCTTCTAATTTGTGTAAACTCACAGATCAAACTAAAAAAGAAAAAAGATTTAAAAACCAACTCCATTTTTTTTCTATCATAAAATTGTTGCTGGTGATTTTTATTTAAATGATGAGGATGCAGTTTTATTAAAAATCAATAAACTTGTGTTGTTTTTTAAGACCGTTTCTGCAGAGAAGCAGGAGTTCATTAGAAACCCACCTAAGAACAGTTAGCCTCCGCTAATGTCCCATCAGTCCTCTGTTTACACTCTCTCCCACTAGCTTAAAGCACCTCACAAGCTAACATTAGCATAGCAAAACAAAAAACAATATCAGAGAAATCCATCAGTTGGCAGCTCAAACAAGAAAGAATGAAGACATTAATGGATTTATTTGTCTGTAAAGTGTTGTTTCTTCTGAGCGGTCCAGTACGGTACAATATGGTGGTGAGCGTTTTCATTGTTAAATCGACCCATTAAACAGTTCTGACGATTCCTCTTGAGGGCGCCCATTAGTTGTAGGACCATAGAAAAAAGAAAAAAAAGAATAGAATGTGACAGTTGCTACAAGTTGATTGGCAGAGAGTGATGACGACATTAAAAAGCGCTAAGCTAGCGTTAGTTTTCCTCTTTGTGGCAGTATGCTTGTTAGCTGCTCACAATCTTATTTCAATCAACATTAAATTCAATTATACACGATGTACAAAAGAAAGTAAAGATGAGCTGCTGGATGATCTCCATTGTTGTTGCCTTTCTAGTTTTCGCACTACAATGACACGCTAACGGTCTACACGCATGTAAAAACCACTCAGTGAGAGCGAGGCTCAACTGAGTGGAAATGCTGGCCAGATTTAACTGGTTTATTCCGTACCACTCCTTACCGGACCGGACCGGACCGCTCAGTGGAAGCGAGGCTTAAGTGGATGCATCAGTAATGTAGTGGAGAAGAGAGACTTTAGCTCATCCATGATAGCTGCTGTATCCCAAACCTGAGCATTAAGTTCTCAATGGACAAACCTGCCCCGAGTCGAGGGGAAAAACTACAACAGGGGACAATAACAGAAAAAACAAAAAAAGGAACACTAAGGGTAAAAACAAACACAGTTCATTAAATTAACAAAACTTGTGTCCTGCAAAGAAAGAACAAAATAAAATGAGTAGCAGGTTTAAACATAAAGCATAAAATCAGTCAGGGATACTGATGCTGACCCAACCATGTCGACCGTCTGAGTCAGCATTTCCCTGTTAAGGCCTGCCTAACCAAAATCTAACTATTCAAAAGAAACAAACAAAGCCCGCAAATCAAGACTACAAAGGTCCAACCTCAAACTAAAATACAAAACCCAGCAGTGTGAGACTACTGAGGACAAAGAGTGGGGGGAACAAAACCAGCACAATCAAGACTAGCCCTCAAGCCCAGCTTCCTCCTGCTCTACTCCCTGCCTGCCTTGATGAGGCCTCGTCCAACTCAAATACCTGGCAGGTGCTGATTATGCTAATTAAGGAAAATTGGCCACACCTGTCAGGCAAGCACAATGACAGAGATGGAAAAAGGCGCAGCAGCAGCAGCAGCAGCAGCAGCAGCAGCAGCAGCAGCAGCAGGGCGAAACAAACCAATAGATTTCATCTGCTCCAGATTTAAATAAATACTAATTTTTAAAATTTCTTCCATTATGAGAAAAAATTCTTCAAGAACATATAAACACCTAAAACACACTTTACATTGGAGTGGATCAAAAAAAAATATATATATATATATAATTGATTTCAAACAAGGAAAAGTGGAATCATTTTGTATTAGACCAAACTGGGATTGATTTGCAAAAAGCCACCTTGTGGTCACTTATTGAACTGACCTTGATATCATTACTTTCTTTTTAAAAAGGCTTCAATCTGGAAGTTGGTCTCATGCAGAACTGTTTTTTATTTGCATCATTATTCTGCAGAAAATGTTTGAAGACCCCTCCAATGAAAATTTGGTATTTTGGGTGTTTAACTATGTACTTGTGGAATTTTTTCATGCTTGAGGACATATATTAAGAAAATGAGTTGCATTTCTGAGGATTTCTTTATTCAAATTGTTGTAAATCAGGAGCAGACAAAAAAATGCTGTTAGAGAAATATGATGTTGAAGCTACAACGGCAAGCTCCACGCTCCTACTGGGATCGATTTTACAACAGAAAAAAAAAAAAAAAAAAAATCATCCTTTCTGCATATTAACGCATAAAAGAAAACATGAGTTGATCGTTTCCTCCGGTTCAAAGAAAAAAAAAAAAGGACATTTTGTCACACATACTTTTTTCCAGCATTTGGAGCAAAAGTATTGATTCCTCTAAAAAGTCACAATGAGTTTTTTCGATCGTCTGTTGTATGAAGGCATATTTTAAAATGAGGCTCTTAAGGTACGTGCACTTAACTACACAGGCTGATTGCAGAAGGAGTGACTCATTCGCTCTCTGGTCAGTTACAGTGTGCAGCGCGATAATGTGCTGGGATTATCGATCAGACAAAAAGACCTGACAGGCAAGGCTGCTCTGAAGCGGCGAAGAAATCAATGGTTATTTTACCCACCGGATCACACACAAAAACACTTTAAACATTGCTGCATTTTTCCTCATGCAGGAGGCTGTCACACCTGCTGCACTTCACACGTTTGGTTGGTCGAGTCGTAGGGAAGGGAAGTTTCAAAAATAAAGACGAGCTACTTTATTTTTTGCAAAAACTCCACATTTTTTAGTGCTTTTTACTTTTAAAACAGTTGCTTCCAAAAGAAAATTGCTTTATTTTTATCCTCTTTAATGCCAAAGCAGAGAAACTTCACTTTCTTTTTTCCCCGTCATGTTTTTCTATGATTGCATCTTGAGGCACATCAGACAACAAGAGGGCTTTCAATAAACCCTCTTCCACTCCGTAAGTGGAATATAGAAGGATTTCACATTTTTTTTTTTTTGCCTTATATTAAATTCACAGAAACTGATTTTTTTAAAAATCATAAAAGGTCACAACAAATGAGGCTGAAATAAATCATTTCACGAGCGTTTGAGAGCAAGCCGACGGAGATGGATTTGAACGCTTTTAGAGGATGGTGGGAAATCGTGGGCGCGTTACATTAAATATCCACATGAACAGACGAATAAATGTTCAGTAACTGATGCAGAAACACTTCAGATTCGGATAACTCCCATCAATTCGCTACATTCAGAGGACCACTGAGATTTTTTTTTCTCTCTTTAAAGGGAACTGAAAGTAGCTCCAACACTAAGGCAGAGAAAGAAGCTTCTTTTGTCTTAGACACTTAATAGGAGCCTCCCTCCAAACTTTCGATTTCTTTCCTTCTGAGGAGCTGCAGAGGAGTAGCAAGGCTCCACTGGGAATAGGACTGCTTCTAGAATTTGCTGTGCACGTTTCTTTTGTTCTCTTATGTGTACTCTGTTCAAATAGGGCAACCTGCTCCATATATAAATAAAGTAGGACCTCTTCAATACAATAATGCATCATAATTGTGGCTTCAATTAATCCCAGTTAAGTCAAAGAATTGCCAGATTATTCAATATTTTTTCAACCATTTGATGAAATTAACAAAAAAATATTTGTAATATGTTTACAATATAGATTATGATATGTTGGGTGATTTGGTCATTTTTACACACAAGAATTATAATTAATTTAGCTTAATATAGAAAAAAAATAAAGACATATGCATTAAAAAACCACCGTATTTACCCACTATTTTACATTTTAACATGTTATTGTATTACAAAGATTATCCAAAAAAATTACATTCAAGATTAAATGCATGTAGTCAAATAGTTGAGTATCCCACCATAAAGTTTGGAAATCTCTAAAAGTGTTATTAAGACTTAAATGAGGCTGCCATTTTGAAATGAGCAGGAAAAGCCCTTCTACTGCCCTTAGACTTAGAGGAATGATGGTGAACTACAAGATAGAAAATGTTTCAAGTTGTTCATGTACAGTAGGTTTTTAAGAAAAGTTTAGATCATACTAATACTCAAAAATAATAAAAAATAGTATTCTGAGTCTGTTGGGTTTTTTGCCTTTATGCTTAAAAAAAAAATAAAAAAATTAAAAAGTAAAAACAGAAGACCTGTCTGGAGTCAGATTAGTCATTTTTACTAAGTTTTGTCCAATTTGTGTTGGTATTTTTTGAACAACCACAAAATCTATTTTATATTTGTTGTCCCCAAACGTTAAGGTGAACTTTTGAAATGTTTCACATGAAATGGGTCACAAACGCACAATCAAGTGATGCTCACAATCAACTTTACTTATTTATTTATTTTTTTGACAAGGTTAAAACGTGAAAGTGGTATTTCACAGCACCACTTTTCACCTTCCACCCTGAAGTGATGAACGCAAGTGTGCAGACATAATTGAGCAATATTGTTTGACCTTTTTCGCTAACAAGTGCCTTTGCCGTCTTACGGTCTTTGCCACGGGAACAGCTGCTCCAAATCAGCCCGACAACAAAAGCCAGCTGGCAGCTGTTGAGGAATTTGCAGCTGTTTTGACAGTTTGCGCTCAGCGGCAGTGCAGTTGTGCTCGTAGCCTGCAGGGCTCTTCAGTCAGAAAATTATACGTAAGACTGCTTTAACTGGGCCGGTGGGGCTGTCGGGGTTAAAAGTACAACTTTTTACTGATTTTTAAACATTTGCGTGTGTCTGCTACAAAAACAAAAAAAAAAAAAAAAAAAAAAACATGTTAGGTGGATATAGAATCTTAAACACAAATTGCTAAATAACGTGTCAAAAATACAGCTCAAAAATGTTGCTAATATTTGTTTTAGTAACGGCTTAATCCAAAGGTTGAACATTTTTGTTTTATTTATTCACCTTACAATATTTATTACCAACTTTTTCATTTTTTTCTGTTTTCTAATCCATATTTCAAAAGAAAATATTGCCTGAGGCGATGCCTATCAAAGTTCAAGCCGACGATTAACTGCTAGCTTAAATTAAAAGCCTCAGCGCTGCAGCTGATCGACTACAACCTTGTTTTTTTGAAATTTCTTGTCAGACCTGTAAATGTCTTCTGTTCATATGCTGTAAAAAGCAATTCCAGCCTCTAGCAGCTCTATATTTTTTTCTTATTTGATATTTTTCATAAAAGACAATTCAATTGCAACGGCAACACGAAAAGCCCTCTGACCCAACAAAAAGATATAAAATGACACAAGTAAAACTCTTAAACAGATGTGGAAACGAAGCAAGTATATGAGGAATAATCGTAGGCTGATCACTAAAAGCTTTACCCAAAGTTCCAAAAAAAGGGGGTTACAATACATACAAAAATCAGTTTATTGCGAAATAGCCATGTAAATTTGGATCTTTTTTTTTTTTTTTTTTTTTTTTTGATAACTTTTAACATTTTTCTCATGGTCTGTCTGTCACTGTCAGAGCAAGGCCAAGTGGGCCCCATGTGGGAAGAAATTGTGGGCTCCAAATTGGTTTGTCCACAGTTTCTGAATTGTCTATTTTCAAGCACAATGGTAGTCGGGCTGGGAATCACTGTGTACCTCACGATACAATGCTATACGCAATGTATGGCTCACGATATGTATGATATCGTGATTATTGATAAAAATTGTCTCTAATTACTAACATTATATAGAAGAACTCATTTTTTTCTGAAAATATCTTCCCATCAATTTTTGAGCGTAAATACAATCATAATAAACAACTTGTGTTTTTTTTGTGCAACAAATGAAAGACACTTCAAATCAGTAATATTATTGATAAGCATCAACACCAATTGAGTTGGAATTATTTGCAAAATTAAATCTTAAAAATAGTAAACATGAACAGCAGTGCCCCAACTTGGTGCAAATTTTTTGTAAACAATAAAACAAAAATAAAAAAATTCAAGCATCTGCCAGGCATATTGGTGCTCGCGATATCTAGTTTTGCAACATGCGCCCCCTATCTGCCTCTAGAGGAACATCTCACTAAAGGATGGTGAGTATAACATATTACAGCCTCTTCAAACTAAAGTGACACTTGTTGAGAACCCATCGAGAATCCATTACAGGACTAAATATACTATAAATATCGATATTTTAGCACATCCCTAAGTAGTAACACAAGTAAAGTAAAGGTAAGTAAAGGTACAATTTGTTGTTTTTTGTTTAAAACTCTGGGTGTTCAGGTGACGCTATGAACAGTTTAAAGAAAGTTTTTGGGCTCCACATACAAAACATGCAACCATTAAACACGTGTTAAAAGTTACAACAGGTTGAACTTCTAATGAGAAGTCTAAGTTATCGCGCGTTTTAGTCTTTCGTGTTCAAAACTCCACGCACAGCAGTTGAAAGTTTCACCAGCTTTAACTGTGACCAATCAGGGACTTAGACTTTAGGTATTGACGTATGGATGGTGTCATTTTGTCGAAAAAAAAAAAAGAAAAACAAGGAGACGAAGAAGCCCCTCCTTGCTGGTCGAGTGTGAAGGCGTCGAAAAGTGTGAAGTGTGAACATAGTATTGGGCTTGGAAAAGTTTTACCAACTCTTCAGCAAACTGTAAGATGTCTAAGTTTTTATCAAATAATTAAGGAAAATTGTCCAATTTATTGGAAAAAAATTGCAGAAACTGCACAAAACCCCAAAATGTAAGTAAAACATTTTACAGAAGCAAGTGAAAATATAACTGCTTTCTCACTGCATTGGAAATGATGACGCAAACTTGTTGGATACATGGCATTATGCCAGATTGCTTTCATCTGACTTCTAATGCGGATGAGATGACGCTTGCCTTCAAAGTTATGAGTCATTCTGGATTTCTGCGCCCTGGAAAATGGAAAAGGCTTTTCAACTCTGCAGCTTAACAGGAAGAAAAAATGTTTCATCTTTTAAAAAGACTGAAGCATAATAGTAAGATCCAGAATGTCATGCTAAAAATCAATACAACTCTCTGATTTAAAAAAAAAATCTATTTTGTAGTTTAGACTAATCAGTTCACCTTGTCTCTAAACTTTAGCCTTTTTTTTACGTTAGTGTTTCAGTTCATATGCAAATGTACTAAAAACGATGTGGAGTCATGAGGAATTGTATCATTACTCCACAGTACTCCAGACTGCATCTTTAATGATTTGAATTTTTATCTCTTATGGAGGATTAGAAATAAAAATAGAAGACAAAATAAAAAATTGAAGGGTTAGATGTTCTCAGTAAAATAGCCTGTTAATCACAGATTTTTTGTTCCAGCTTTGCATTTAGTTTAGTTAAATCCAATAATATTTGACTTAAATATTACTTTAAGGTATTTTACAGTGATTAGAAGGAATATCGGACCATGATACTGTAACGCTATGTTCATACCACCCTAGGAAACACGCGTTTAAGTGAACATTTCCATTAAAATGTCTATGCAAACAGGATTACGTGTGTTTTGGGTTAAACCTGTTGTGTTTCCGCATCTCTACGCAAGTTTCTATGGTCAATTTTTGGCTCCACAAACAAACTTAATACCATTGAACATGTGTTGACAATTAAACTAGGCTGAACTTTGACCAATCAAGGATTCCGATTTGGCAGCGACGTATGGGTGGCGTCCCTTTTCAGTAACGAGAGTACCAACCAGTGTTGGGCATCTCACTTCAAAAAAGTAATTAGTTATAGTTACTAGTTACTTCTCCCAAAAAGTAATTGAGTTAGTAACTCAATTACTGCAGCATCTTCAAAGTAATTAGTTACTTGGCAAAGTAACTCGTTTTAAAATTTCTCTTTAAATATGGTAATATTTTGTATTTTTTCCTGCGTTACAATAAAAAAATAATTTACATTCAATAATAGATGATAACCGACAATAGTATACTGGTATAGTTTTCCAATGGAGTCATATTGTCTAAGTTTAGGATACACATGAGAGAGGGTTTAGGGAAAGAATTTTCAATATTTATTTGTCAGAATTATCCCACAAAACACGGCAACAAGTGGTATATAAAAAAATGTAACTTCACACAAAAAAGGTAAACGTTTCAACTATTAATATACTTCAAGTATCTTACCTACAACTATGATTAAACAAAATGGCTTAAAAAACTGAAAGTGCAAAACAATAAACAATTATAAATAACTGTCAAGTAACAAAATCTCTGCTGTCTTTATTTATATCACACCACAGCTTTAACATTGTCTTTATAAAATTTTAATAACAATACACACAAAATAAAAATATCAACAATAATAAACTTAGATAAAACCAAACTTTGTATAAAAATAAAAGTAAAGGTTTCAAGTATCAACATAACACAGTATCCTAACAAGAATATTTAGGAGCACAGTAACAAAACTTTATGTCTGATCATTTAAACATTCTTTTATTGCACCTTAACCTGAACTTTAACAATGCCACCAGCATAAGCAGCCAGTTGAATGGTTTCAATGCTTTAATTTTTGAACCACTGATTGTAGCGCATCTGGTCCGGATGCCTCCTGGACGCCTCCCTGGAGAGGTGTTCCGGGCATGTCCCACTGGGTGGAGGCCCCGGGGAAGACCCAGGGATACGCTGGAGAGACTATGTCTCTCGGCTGGCCTGGGAACGCCTCGGGGTCCCCCCAGAGGAGCTGGAGGAAGTGGCCGGGGAAAGGGAAGTCTGGGCATCTTTGCTTAGATTGCTGCCCCCGCGACCCGGTCCCGGATGAAGCGGAAGAAGATGGATGGATGGATGATTGTAGCGCAAAAGTAGCAACTTCTCAAATCTTTGGTCTGAGAGCCTGTTCCTCTTTGGTGAAAAGACAAGTTTCCCAAGGCTAAACAGTCTCTCTACAGGTGCACTAGAGGGAGTGGCTGCATTGTGACGTAGAGAAATTTTTTGATGTAGGAATAGCCACTCAGGGATTCCAGTCTGTGTCACATTTGCCATCGCTGCCAACTGTTTTTTTTTTTTTTTATGGTGACGGGCTCATGCGCGCGAGCTAGTATCCGCACACTTGACACTTTAACCAATCACGATCTCGCATTCGAGATCTCCCTTTGCATTACACAAGCAACTTTCGGGTGCGAAGCGCCCAGCTCCAGCAAGATCATCAAACTTTGAAGTAACGCGCCGCGATTTACACGAAGTAACTATAACGGCGTTACAGCGAGGATGAAAGTAATTAGTTAGATAACTAAATTACTTGATTTATAACACCGTTAGTAACGCCGTTATACTTAAACGGCGTTAGTCCCAACACTGGTACCAACCGTTATAAAATATAAATTATTTTATATATCGGAGTAGAGCTGTGAAAGACAAAGACTGGACAGAGATCTGCAAGATTTGCACCACTTTGACATTTTGCACCAAGTCTCTTCCAACTGTAGATGATGGACATGCGTTTGTAAACAGAGGTGTGTATTGGCAAGAGCCTGGCAATACAATACGTATTCCAATACCTGTCTCATGATACGTATGACGATATATACCAAGACTGTACCTGAAAAAGTTTTTACTTTTTGTATGAATTAAAAAAAAACTGAATATTAATTAATCTTTCATTGCAATAAAATGGCAAAATACTTTATATTTAATTATCAACACATTAGGCACTGCAGCTGGATTTCATATACAGGTTGCAAATTCATGTCAGGTAAGTTTTTCTTTTTTAAAGGGAACAGTCAAAATTGTCTGATTTCAAAATGAATGTGTTTTACCCATAAGGTTCTAAAAGAATGATTGAGGAAATGAAGTGCAATTTATTTACAACATGTCTAAATCTAGTATTTAAACATTTCAGGAGCCTGGACAGCTGCTTAGAAAAAAAAAAAATCATCTTTTCAGAGACCTTTTAGTGTGATAACAGTATGAAGGAGAGTGTTTAAATATGGCTAAAAAAGTTTTATTTGCATGAAAATCGGCACTTTTGCGCTGCAACTCTATTTTCTCACAAATATTTTACTGCTCATTGCCACAACGTTGGTCTTTTTCAGAGCGTCGTCCTTCTACGGCCCTGTGCAGCTAGAATAACCACCAGTCTCCTGAAATCTCCTCCGTGTTCTGGAGATTGTTCAATTCATGCTAGGCCCAATAAAAAAAGTGTTCCTTTAATTTTTGTGAGCAGTGTATTTCATTAAATATTGCCTTGTCAGCATTGTTAATTGATACAAGTATCGCCAGACAAAATATTGCGATATATCGATTTTTCCCTTGCGCCCCTAGTAAACATTGGCAAAAGAAAAAACAAGTAGTAGCCCTTTCCTGCTTGTCGAATGTGAACGCTATGGCCAAAATGCACTTTCAAGAACTTAGCAGATTCTTCAGCTAGTGAAGAGTGCTCAAGTATCGCCAAAGAAATATCGCGATATATCGCCGAATCGATTTGTCTCTACACCTCTAGCAAACATTAGCAAAATAAAAACAAGAAGTAGCCCTTCCCTGCTTGCCCAATGTGAACACTATAGGCTAAATGCACATTCAAGAAATTAGCATGTTTTTCTAAAAGTGTTCAAGTTCAAGTATTGCCAAACAAAATAACGCAATATATTACCAAATTGATTTTTCCCTACACCCCTAGTAAACATTTGAAAAAGAAAAACAAGAAACAAACTCCAAAAACAATCTCTAAACCCAATTTAGAGATTGTTTTTGGGACTGATGCTTCATTTAAAAAACAAAAAAGAAAGCAAAACAGCAGTTTGGAGTGTAAACCAACAAATGTTTTAAATAATTTGTAAAAATAAATGAATAATAAAGACCCTAACAGAAAAACAAAATGTTAATCATGTATCCAAATTAGATAGCAGTAGTCAAAGGACGGAACAATTTGATTTCATTTGTACCGTTCCAGAAAATATGGGATTAATTAATCTGTTACCTTTCAGGTCTGTGTGGTCTAAATCAACAAAGACTGAAGACATAATTGTGATTAGAGTTTGTCCCCCAGCTCTGTTAGATTAACAAGTGCATTATAAATCAGTCTAAGCAGCCTTTAATATTCATCATCCAAAGCCCACAGCAAAATAGAGAAACTGCAGCCTTTATTGTGAAATGTGTTTTTTCTTGTTGCATAGAAGTATGAGCTGTAGGGTTCAGTGGAAATTTGTATATCACATTTATCAACGGCGAAATAAAATCCGCTGACAAGCACGCAACCATCCCGGGAATTTTTGTTAACACAGGCAATCAGGCGGAAGCTAAGACCACGCTTGCTGACACAAAGGGCTTTGATTTTTAAGGGTGCTTCTCTCATCGGGACACTGGGCAGGGGAAGCCCAAAAAAAATTTGCATCTTCGTTCCGTTTGCGGTGCAGACCAAACCCCCTGGAAAGTCTTGGAGTTAAAGACTTTTTTTAGGATTGGATGAAATGAACCAGAAGGGAAAAAATAAACCAAACAAATCAGCAACTTTTACTTTTTAAAAAAAGTTTTTTTAATGTTTTTTTTTCCTTTCCTGGCATTTACAGGAATAGCTTCTCTTTGTTTTGATGCAACACACCAGGGTTCACTTGCAAGTGAACCAAGACCTTAATTTTTAACGGTGGAGAAGAGTTCCTTTATTTGGTCTGCAGGTGAGCTTTCACGCTTGTCCAATCAAGCACAAAACACACTTGTGTGGATCAAACATCCCAACATCAAAGCACCTTGAGACCCGCTTTTCCATTACAGTACAACAATGCACCTGGATTGTTGGAGGTTTAAAGTCATTCTAAGCACAATCCTCTCCTAAAATGTCACCGTCTGCTGTCCTGAATCGTGTTTAAGGGCATTTTCCACTCCAAAGGAGAGATTATGTTATCAGTGCAATTCCTTCAGAGGTTTACAAGTTCTCATTTGTGAATCGAGCTCAGCCACAGATCTACATGGAGATAAAGCGGGTGAAAGACAGGCAGCGTGATTCTTCTTTTAATTATCCCACAGCTGCTGCAAACAGACAGCAGCAGCGCCTTATCTTGCTAGTGATTAGCAAGCGTGCAAGACTGCGACCTTCTGCGTGTCGTCACTGGACGACTGTTTCGGCGAGCGGTGGAGTCGCCGAGACACGTCGACTTTGAAAACACGGCACGCTCGCGCAGCCACGCTCTCCGTGACTCACCGTCAGCTCGCGCTCTTGTTTGGCTGCTGGCGTCCTCGCTGGGGGCTTCGAATGACGAATGCGTTCTAAAAGTCAAACGATCATTTGTTTCTCTGTGGAGGCCAGGATTAGATACTGGACGACAAAGACGAATTCCTCAATTGTCTGAACATGAATGTGTTAGGGGAGTCTATGATGATACAGATTTTGGTGTTTATTGCATCTGTTCTATTTTAATCAATTTTATGTTTTTCTCCCATTTTTTATAACTCACAGGGGTCTGAAATCGCCTGTATTTTTTATCTTCTTTGTGTGCGACTGCTTTTTACATTCATGTCCAAAGAGATGCTAGTGAATGTGTTCAAGCCATTCTCTAGTTTGTTTTCATTTGTAACGCCATTCAACTCTATCAAAGTAAAACTACTTTGCCTGAAGCAAACTGTGTTGGCTGTTTACCAATTGTAGCGCCATGGAACTGAATGGATTTATGGAGCTAAATTGAGGCCAATATTAGTTGAATCCCGAATAAAACAAATTGAAAGAAAATATTGGTGTGTGGCCAAAAAAAAAAGGAAAAGGTCCAAAACTTAATAAACTACAATAAACTTAATTATTTTCTGCTTCAAATGTTCCATTTTTTTTAGGTTTCAAGACTCAACATTTCAATGTCAAAACTTTTTGTTTAGTTTTAAATCGTTTTTTCACTTTCAACTTTTTTTTTTTTTTTTTCATTTTTGAATAGGAAAATTTCAGTTTCAAAACTTCTGGCCCTGTCGTGGCGCATCGGGGCGGGGCTAACACGAAATACCAATCAAAATCGATGAGGGAGGTAATACAGTCGCGGTGCATTCACTGAACCTGGATAATCACGGTCAGAAAATGGCTGTATTGTCTTTATTATCAGAGTGTGAAGTTGTCCCAAGACGGGTGTAAACACTTGATTCCTGTTTAAAAATGTGAGAAAATTATGTAAGAACAAATCTTTTGTAAAAATCTGACGCCTACATCCTACACCGTGTGGTGGGTCACCCTTTATATACCCCACAGAACAATATGCTACATAGAATTCCCCAGTGGTGCATCAGTAAAGCGCAGGACCTAAAAACCTCAAAAACAGAACATTTGAAGCTGAAAATAATTCTGTTTATTTTAGAATAGTGAAAGGTTTTGGACATTTTCATTTTTTCTTTTTTTGCCAAACACAAATATTTTATCCATTTTTTTTTCAGAGGTTTCGAATAATGTTGGCCCCAATTTAGCTCCATAGAAATCTTACATTTTTAGATGATCAATTTTTTGTCAGATTTACAACTTGTATTGCATTTGAATTTCATGCAGTGGACACACATACTCATTAGGCTGGAGGTCCGCTCACCTCCATCCTCAGAGGACTTGCTTTACATTTAATTTATTTGGGATATTTTATTGTTAAATCTCCTGGGAACTTCTGTTAAAGAAGTTTGTTTCAGATTTCTATTTATCCTTTTACCACACATCCTTGTCCTTTTTGAGCTCCAGCTAACAGAAAATGATATGCTATGTTTTTTTGTTTTTTGTTTTGTTTTTTGTTTTTTTTGTTTTTTGGTGAAATTGGGCTTTAAACTTTTTATGGATTTTCACTTTTTGGATATGTGGGCTCAGTGGTGACATTTAATCTTGATCCTGAATAATAAACTTCAAAATTTGTCAATAATACTACATACTTTTATTATTTTTCTGTTTTTATCCTTTTTTGTTTACCACCTTTCAACTCCTGAAGGATTGTGTTTTTGACATTTAATTTTCCTTTTAATCCATTTGAGGGTCTATTATTCTTTTTCCAGTTTACCCTTTATTTTTGTCATTTATTAATCCTTTGCGTAACCCTTCCTTCTCTGTGACCTTTAAATCTTTTTTTCTGGTTTAACTTGAGTATAAACTACTTCAGCGCATCTGGCCAGAATCCCACCTGGACAATAACTCAGCGTGGAGGACGTCCAACCAGGAGGAGCCCCCACTGCAGGTCCTGAACAAGGTGGAGATGAAGCTCTTAGATAGCCGTGGGATACCTCCATATCTTTCAGGAAGAGCTGGATTAGAGGGGAGAGGTCTAAACATCCAGAAGCTGGATCAGTGGGCATTCGATTAAACCGTACGGCATGCATTTTGTATGGAACTCTAAAAAATATTAGTCGTAATGTATTTGAATTCAACATGTGAACGGCACTTTATGTTACCAAACATGACAAAAGCTTTATACAAAAATAATAACTGGTTGTTTGAATAATTAATTTTAACCATTTATTTGTTTCATTGATATTATTGATTTAATATTATTGACTATTAGTTTGTTTAATTCATTATTTTGTTGACTGATTTGATTGGTTTGATGTAGTGGTTTGTTTGATTTGCTTGATTTAATAAATTAATCTTTTGATTGATACTTTACTGTTGGTTTATTTGTTTGATTCTGATTTGATTGCTTAAATAGTTTGATTAATTTGGTTGATTTATTTAAATTGTTCGGCTTATTGTTATTAGTTGATTAATTTATGGTTATTGAATGATTGATTTATTTGTTGATTTGATTTAATAAACGTACTGATTTGGTGTATTTGTTTATCTGATCGATTTGAAAGCTTGAATGTTTGATTATTTTGACTGATTTGTTGTAATTATTGGAATATTTTTTTGACTGCTTTATTAGTTGATTGATTTATTGTTTTTGAGTGATTGATTCAAAATACGTATTTGTTTTTTTTTTTGACTGATTAAAGTGACTGATTTTGTTAATTCCTTGATTTGATTGCACAACTGATGTGATTACTTTGATTTGTTTTTAATGATCATTTAATTTATTGGTTAATCAAATTGTATTACTTTATTGATTGACTAGATGTATTTGTCAAATTAGTTTATTTAATTTGATTGATTTGCTTGAATAATCATTTGATATTTTTCATTGATTGGTGTATTTAATTTCTTTAATTCAGTTGGTGAATCAATTGATTGGTTGATTGATTCCTTAATTGATTTAAAATTTCAATTTCGCACCTATTAAATATAACTCATTTAAGAAAATACAGCTAATTTATTCCTTAAAAGTTTTCAGTTATATTGCTACATATATATATTTTTTGTTTTGTACATTAGAACAACATGTCATACTTTTGACCAACTCACAGATAGTGTTGCTGCTCATCTCTCTGCTTCAGATCTTTTCTTTATTTATTTTCAGTTGTTTAAAAGAAAATTGCACCCCTTTATTTCAAAATTCTTCATAAAACCTGCATAATGTTCTGTTGCATAAATTAGGAAAAAATAACTTTTATATGGATCTCTGGAATTCAAAACCTGACTCCAAATCTATTTATGGAATTGTTTGTGGAGAACATGAAAACCTACTTGCATGTAGAAACCGTCCATGCATTGCATATTTTTAATAAAATAAATGGCTCTAAAAACTAAGTTTTCTCTAAGCAAAATTTTTGTATAAATATACCATTAAATTGTATACATTTTGCATTTCTTCAACATTTTAGTTTTTCTTAAGAAAAAAGATTATTGGGTTGGAGGAAATTGAAATTCATTTTTATCTAAAGTTATGATACAGAACTGAGTGAACTTTGCTACTTGCTAACATGTAATCTCACTGACAGATCTCGTACCTGAAAATAAGACAAAGACAAAAAATATTTACTACATTCTTGCAAATATTTAAGGCACAATATTGAATTAGAAACAGAACTAACCAAGCAAAGTTATTTTATGTCTACCTTTTTTAACATTGCATCACTGATATTAATGTACATGGTTGAACTGTAACTAAAACAGCTTAAGATCCTCTATGGTCTAATAGTTGCATCTTATGATCATTTTTGCAGCTCTTTTTATCTCTTTCTACGCATCTTCTTTTTTCTGTTTACTATATGCTTGAAATTTAAAAAAGAGCTCAGACTCAGAATTAATGACTTTTTTGATTATAAAACTTAATTTAATGATTGAACTATAAAGATCTACATGATAAATGTGATTAAACTTTAAATGGAAAAAAGAATTAGTTGTGATTTGATATATCAAAGTTTGACAGTCAAGCAAGAACAAACATGAAAAAACTAGTACACTTCCTGTTTATTTCTTTTTCTTGTTATTATTATTATAGCAGCTGTTAGTATTAACTTTTACAGGAAGGCATTCAGAATAAATTTTACATTTGCCAAAATCAAAGTTTACCGTGAAAGTAAGAAGAATTGAACAGATGGTTTTTCATTTTTTTTAAATTTTACTTTCATAACGAGAAAGTTTGACTTTAGCAAACATGTGACCTTCAGGTGAAGGTTGGACTGTTCGGTTCAACTTATATTTTGCCTCTCGCTTTGTTAAACTTTTAATCTACTGTATTTTTGTACTTTTATTGAATATTTTAAAGTCTTAAACAAAAGAAACAGAAATCCTTACATTTGAGATTTGCTTATGTGGTTGAAGGCTTTCAGCACCACGGCTAGCTCCACATTCATCCTTCCTTTCAACTGGGAGAAAAATACCAAAAATTATTCCATTCAAACATTTCCAGCTTTGCAGAAGCTTAGAATCACTGTTTTTATACAGTTTATACTTATAAAACTGTTGAAGCTGATAAACATATTACTTTAAATTAAAACATTTTACATCTGTTATTTTAACATGTTATATTGGACATTTCTTCGTGCAGAACTAGCAGTGTTCTTTTATGTTTTTATTCTGTTCTTTGTTTTAGTTTTATTTAGGTTCTATTTATTAAACTGCGAAGAGTAAAAAAATATTTCTTAAATTTATGTTGAAGGCAGTGTAACCATCTGATGCCCTGCCCGCCCTGAAGCTGCTTCCATTCATCCAGAAACGTCGTGTGTTACGGTCAGTGTAAGCCGACATGTCTTCAGAATTGATGTTTGCCTCAGAGAGGAAGCAGCTTCGCCATATGCTGATTTCCTGGGGCTTCAGCGCAGAGATCAGCGCTCTCTGATGGAAAGAAAGGGAAGGCCAAAACAGGACTGCAGCCAAAAGAGATGGGCCAAGAAAAACAGAGATTGGGTTAGATTCTGGAAAACGTTTGCTGGCAGGATTTGGGTTTGTTCAAAATAAGAAAAGACATTTCCAACTAAATAAATACAAGTAAATGTAACAAACAAGTAGAAAATGAAAAGACAAAAAAATAAAGTTAAAAGAGAATTTTGATGTTAGACAAACATCTGGAGACAGAAGCGTCACATAATAGGATTTTTAGATAAAAGTTAGTTTTTTGGGAGTTTTCTAAATTCCATGTTGTTAAGAGAGCAATCGGCAAACCATCCCTCTAAACAGTAAGGACTTCTTCAGTAAAAAACATTGTTTGGGATAATGCATTACAAAGTAACCAATTACTGTAATATAATTACTGTCGTTAGTAACAAAATGAATTACAGTTCAAATGTTGGTTAATTAAATTATAGTCACTGGACTACAGTAGCTGCGTTTCCATTACACTTTTGCGCAAAACTTTATCGAAATTTCTAGAATTTCGATAAAACACTGTTTCGAAAAAACAGCGTTTCCATTAAACCATGATTATGCGAAAAACTCGAAGTAATTCCCGCGATAAGTCATTAAAAAAAACAGAGAAGACGTCTACGTCTGATCCGAGCCTTGGAGCGGCAGGCTCCTTACGTGGGAGCGACGTAGAGTCAAACATTTTTGGGAAATCGTGGTTGAAGAATTCACCGAAGAGCTGTGGCTTCAGCATTTTCGCATGACACGCTCAACTTTTGATGAGCTGTGCGATGCTGTGGGACCTCTCGTGGCGCCCGCTGTGCGGTGCCCAAGGCAGCCAGTTGCTGTGAAAAACCACATCGCCATCGCCATCTACAAACTAGCAACATGTGCCGAGTACAGAGTAGTGGCAGAGACATTTGGAGTCAGTAAAACGACCATACACAGGTGTGTGTATGGGGTGTGTGAGGCTATTTGCCACAAACTGATTAGCTTTTCCTGCTTCCTGTCCGAAACGTCATATCCGTTTAATGGTCACGTGACTCGTTTGTTTCGAAAAAAGTGTTTCCATTACAGTTTTTCGAAAAACTACTGTTTCGATACGGCCCAAATACCACCTCCTCTAAGCGCAAAAACTTTATTTCGAAAAAGGCGAGTTTTTTCGAAATTGTGGTGTTTCCATTAGGAGAATTTAATATCGAAATTCCGTTTTTCGAAATTTCAGAGTTAATGGAAACGCGACTAGAGACCCTTATTACTACTTAATTACTCACATTATGGTGCAGTGAAATCATAGGTGAGAAAAAAGATCAGAAATATGGATATGGAAGAATTTGTAGACACATTTGACTATGGAGAGGTTTAAATTTTTCCCATTTAGTTGAAAATTAAGGAAAAATCATTTTACTTAAGTGCTTGATTTGTCCTGGAGACGAATTACTTTTCGTCCATGTACACCATGGTCATGAAAGTAGCTAAAAACCGCATTGCCCTTGTTTAGCCTCTGGGTTTTTTTTGTGGATTTTATAGAGGGTTTCCTTGTTTTTTTTTTGTTTTTTTTTTAGCTTTTTTCATTAAGAATTTGTATGCAAGTGGAAAAATGTAAAGTAACAAATAATGAATCACTTTTTAAATGGGGAATGAGTAAAGTAATTTAATAACAATTTTATACAGTAACTAAAGTAAAATAATCAATTACTCTTAAAATGTTATTTACCCAACACTGTGGATGAAATCTGAAAAAAAGTCCCTGATGACAGATTGAACCAACTAAAATTTCTAGAAACATCGACATGTTTTCTGGCTATCAGGATGTGCATCTGTTTTTAAGATTTTTTTTTTTTGGGGGGATACCAATTTTATAAATGAAGATTTAAAAAGTTAAACCCTTTTACATTGAAGCTTTAGCACCAGTATTGAGATTCATTTGACTAAGGTAACTCTTAAATCACTTTAATGCAATTGTGTGCTAATTCTGAACTGAAAATTGCCTTGCACTAATATGCAACAGTTTACGGTAGAGAAGTGCTTATGCAGCTAATGTAAATCAGCTGATTCTGGTGTGGAGAAAAGCAGATTTGTGCCGTCATGCAACACTTTCCATTAGTAATGTGCGCGTAACAGTGTATAGCCTATGCAAAAAGCTGTTTCGTTGTGCATCAGAATCAGCCGATTCATGTTGCTCGCTTAAACCAGAATTATCAAATATACATGGTTTGATCTGGTCCAGTTATGAAGAGAAAAAAAATGTAAGAATGGTAAAGAAAAACAAGTTTGTCGCCCATTCCTGTGGAGAGTTATGGTTGTGTAACCCTTCCGTTCTCCTTAGCTTGTTTACATTAAAAGTGGGGTCATCTGGACACCACAGGACAGTGCGTTGAACTTTTTTTTTTCACTGATTTCGGAGTTTCACTAATGTCCATGGTAGGCATAAAATCCTGTCCCCCTTCGTCCACATTTGTCATGGAAGAAATCGCATAACAATATGTGGTTGGAGCCATCTGGACCCCAAGGAGAGCGGAAGGGTTAAAGCAGGGGTCCCCAAACTTTTTCTTGTGAGGGCCACGTTACTGTTATCTTCTCTGATGGGGGGCCGGGGTCGGTTTGTAGGCAAACAGAAAAAGTGTAGCAATCAGCCTAAATGTAAAGAATTATGGTTTTCCAAAAAGCCACACATAGCCAAATTTTAAACAAGTAATTTCTATGATCTTCACAAAAAAAATACAAAAACTTTGTAAAACTATATAAAGCATCACCTGCAATATATTAATATCTGAAGATGCTTAAATTGACGGCTTAAAACACTGAAGTTGATAGCTGAAATGCTGAATCTGATAGCGAGCTAAACTATTAGCGAAGTGCAGAATTAGCCAAATAAACTTTAAAGAATTCTAAATTAGTCAAAACAGCTAGAATGGCATATTAGCTTAATGCCAACTAGCCTAAAAAAATGGAAAAATTTTAATTTAGCCAAAACAGCTCACATGAAGCTACAATTTTAGCTAAACTCCAAACTAGCCTATAAAACAGAACAAAGCCTAATTAGCCAAAAAAGCTAGCATGTAGCTGAAATATATGTTAATATATGTCAAATCAACCTAAAAAACTGGAAAAAATGTCTAATGTAGCCAACAGTTTGGGGGCCGGGTCAAATGTGTCCGGATCCGAAGGAAATGCAAGACCAGCATAACAAGAGATCAAGAAATAAACATGATAAAGACCAAACAATACAGAGTTACAGGAGGGAACGGGAGGTTATTGTTGAATTTCCTTTCATTTTTCATTGATCATTTAATTGATTTGCATATTTATATTTTAAGTATAGTGTTTATTTTTTGTCAATAGCCCCCGCTTGAGTAAACTATTAGGATTGTCTTAATGTCAAATGTAAAATATTCAGTATAAAATTAAATAAACTATTTATTTTTTAATTTAAAATCCATTAGTGTCTTTGAACAAATGTGTAATAATACGTGATTAGGCTACAAGGTTATTTGAGTCATTTTTCCCAACTGAGAAAAAAACAAAACAAAAGCAAAGCTACAGATAGCAAGTCGAGCATAAGTTGTTTTGCTTTTATGTTACTTGAGCTCAGAGAGGTTGAATGTGGCCCCCGAACCAAAATGAGTTTGACACCCCAGCCATAAACTGTCGAATATTTACGACATGTCAAAAAAATGTGTGTTATTTAAGCCACATTTCCATTGTTAAAGGGTTAAAAGTCGAACAAAATGCTGATCTGTTTCTGATTTTTTTCCACCTCGTCTGTCAACAAGAGCATCACTGAAAAGAGTCAATTTTACCAACAGTTGTAAGTTAACAGCCTGATATACATTTTGAATGAGGTCATTGAGAGTTTAGACACATTGTGTTGTGCGGTTTAGTCATGTATCAAACCTCCTCGCTGTCATAGAAGTAAAAGGGATTTTTGCTGTTGGTTCATCGTTTGATATTTTTAGATTCGATTCACCCCGATGTGTCTGAGAGCACGTTTTGTTTTTTTGAAGTGAGGTTTTGTGGCCTTGTTTAGCTTTTTTTTTTTCTAGCTATGACTTTTGTACTCATGAGAAAATAGACATTTTCAATGACTTGTTTACCCAGAACTGAATCACGGACGCGTGTCCCAACCTTTATATTCTGTTGTCTGTTCCATGTCAAACAGAAGTGGCGCTTTGTCTCTTTTATGAGGCCGTTCCCTCTTTTTCCCTCATTACCTTCAGAAATGTTGACAAATTGGAGCCATTCTTCAGCGCGGACGCGTTGATGTGTTTGGCCTCTGTGAAAATGGCCCTGTTACCGTTTAGCCGTGTTGTGACGGTTCTGACAGGCTGTCTGAACATACGAGGGGGGTTTGCTCACTGCCCGCCTTTTGTCATCTCCCTGGGTGACTGATTTGCAGGACAGCTGAATGACCGTCCAGTCATACAGGATGACAGACTGATTGACTGTATTTGTACGGGTGATTGACTGGATGTTTTCTGTTTGCGTGTCTGAGTCATTGACTATCTGACAGAATGAGTTGTTAAAGAGTTGCACTCAGCTGTGCCTTTATGACCCGATTGTTCGGCTTGAAAATGGATGTTTAGCAGACGCTAAACTGTTCTCACGAGTAAATTATGTACAGCTGTCGGCTTTAGATGTTGAATGAATGATAAACTGTTTTCAAATTTACACAGAAAATGTTACTGTTGCAGTTCCTTCTGTCACCACTGGGGGCTGAAAATAAAAGCATTCATAACCTTGTGCCGAACATGTTTTTTATTTAAACAGACTGATGAAAATTGTATTTTTAGTGTTTTGAACCCTTTAACACAAGAGCTCCAATGTTTATGTTATGTTATTTTTTAAATTGTTATGCGATCAAAGTAATTATAGCAATCTGCTAGAATGACTTTAATCATGTAAATGATTGAAAAGTTGCAGTATGTTAAAGATTTTGTGTTTCAGAGTCATTGGTCACAGGTGTTAAAAGTTTAACTTGTTCTTGTGGCTTTTTTTGTACATGATGGAAAACATATATAAAGAAAATTAAGATTAACATTGTATTTCTGAGCATTTCTTTATTTATATTGTTGTAAATCAGGAAAAGTTGAGAAAATAGCAGATTGAAGCTACAAGCTCTGCCCCATTCTGATGCATCCATTTGTAGTCGACTAGATCTGGTTGGATAACTCCAGTATTGCTCGCCTTTTTTGTTGAATTGCCAATGTTATGTTGGGGTTATGAGGGGCTGTAAGCTAGCGGGAGAGAGTGTAAACAGAGAGCTCTCAGTGATGGGGAAGGGGGGCGGGATTGCTTTGAGTTTCTAAGGAACTCCTGCAATTTTCTGCCCTAGAAATTGACAGATTTGTTGATTTTGGGTTAAAAATGCAGAATCATTGATAAAAATCACTGGGAACGCTTTCAAAAATAGCTAACAAAGTCATCGAAAGGGAACTTTTTAATCCTCTATTTATGATTTGAAAATAACTGAAATCTTTCAATAATTTGTATTTTTTTGCACAGAAAAAAATTGTGATTAAATCTTTTTTTATTCATTGCAAAAGAGACAATTATTTTCAAACTACTTTTCCAGCTCAAAAAATACAAATAGCTCAAAGGATGATGGGATTGTGTCTTTAATATTTAATATTGATTTATTATCTTATCATAGGGTTTTTTGAAAAATCTTTATTATCTTGTTTTGATATTATGAGTGTTCAGTTTTGAGCTTTAAAAAGAGCTTGAAAGATAAGCGGATAAAACACAACTTAATAGTTTTTGTCCTGCCTCAAACACCTGGTTTTGGTTTTACCTCTAGTGAAAATGCTCCTCCCACTTTGGGTTTTGGTTTACAGCGTTCAATTGATTTTAAACAAAAAAAAAAAAAAACTTTTTTTTTTTAAACTGCAAATTCCAAAAACATGTTTAGGAAAAAAAATATATTCAAAAAAGACTTGAAATGATTAGTCAATGGAGGCAAAAAATTAAAAATCTTACCAAAAAAATTCTAAAACTCTGGAAAAAAAAAAAAAAAAAAACTTCTGCAGTAAAATGTCGTCCCTAAAAAAAATGTTAAAATCCTTAAAAGAGTGAGATATCATTCATTGAAATATTTATGTTAAAAAAAAAAGCTGGAAAAGATTTGAGAACAAGATGTGCAATGGTCACTCTTTAGGTAGAGATGGTTTAAGAATTTCAAAATAAAAGCCATGGTGGAAACCAGAACTTGGTTTTATTTTTGTAAAAAGTTAAACACTGATTGTAGAGTTTTTACTGTGTTAAAAAGGTCAAAAAATAAAAAGCATTAAAAGATCAGTAATAACCACCGTTTCCCTCTCTCCCACCACAGTTCATCTCATGTTCCCTCCCTTCATCTCGTTCTGCCCCCTCTCTTAAACTTTTGAAATTATTCATCATTCTCCTGGTTCTGCAACACTACTTTCCACTATATTCCGATCTTTTGTATTTCCATTCGTCTTCCTCTGCCTGTTCCCATCAACGTCTTCCTCTCTTGAACAAACCTTGCGAGCAGAAGAGCAGGAAGGTCACCAATCAGCTTCTATCAGTTTGCCATCCTGTTCCCTCCATCCGCACAAATGCATTATTCATACTTTCATGTTTTTTTAATTGTTTTTCTTTTTGTTTCCTTGTTTCAGACTATTTTTTTAGTCCACTTTCATCCCTCTTTAGCATTTTTCCTCTTTTCTTATTGTCACAACAACTTCTATTTCTTCTATAATCAAAATAGATTTTCATTTATTATCATTCATTCAAAAAATACGCTGAGTCATTTTAACGTTGTTTTACGAGTCAGCAGATTTTTATGGAAAATTAATGACACATTAAATAGGCAAATGATAGGAAATGAGCATTATTTTGTCAGTTTCTCCCCACTAGGGGGTATGTCCCTTTGGTATAGCTTCTCATTTAAGAAGTAAACCATCTCTGAAGACTAAGGAAACCGTTCAGATTTCCATAGAACGTCAACTTTGGGGCTGGATGGTGGTGCTGTGGTTGGCGCTCTCACCTCACAGCTGGTTCAAATCCCTTTATAATAATATCGCTTTAATATATATTTATAATATAATATAATATAATATAATATAATATAATATAATATAATATAATATAATATAATATAATATAATATAATATAATATAATATAATATAATATAAAAGTATGAAAACATTTATTTAAAAAAAAATGAATTAACACATCCAAATTTCACTATTTATGCAACTTATTTACTATATGAAATTGAAATGAAATTACTACTATTGTAAAATATTTTTTGACTTCACAATCATGTCGGCCTACATTACTGGAAAGAAAACCTTCCTGAAATATAAATATAAGAGCAGTGGGCTATTAATCATGTCGAGGGATTCTGCTTTGTGCTGCCTTTTCATGTTAGTTTGCTCTCCTTCTGGGAAAAAGATTTAAAAAAAAAAAAAGCTTAAAGCATCTTGAAATCTGCTGAATCATCCAGCAAAAATCATCATGCAAATCATCTCCGAACGGCATCTGTGCTCGGATTAAACAAGTGTTTACAGAATGATCTCATAAACACAAAGTTAGAGACAGCAGAATGTCACGAGTGTTTATTCCGGTCGACAGCTTCTGTTCTTGCCTCAAAGGCGACTCGCTCACAAATGGGCTTTTAATTACCTGTTTTCTTTACGCTTGTCCTTTTTTGATTTTCGCTTTTTCTTCCCGATCATTTGCACACAATGGAGGCACTGTTGTGATCAATGTTAGATTGTCTTACATTTATAGTGCAGATGTTTAACAGTGTTTACTGCTCAGTTGTGATACTTGAAGCTCATGAATGTATCACTCACTGTAGTTTTATGTCACATCAAGTACATTTTGCTCATTTTCCTAATAAAATTTCCGCCTTTCATGAAATACACTGTAAAAAGTGACACATTGGATCAAATAACAAATCTCTGCAATTTGTTACAACTAAATTTATTTGTTTTATCAAACTATATTTTTAAGTTGAGTAAAAATCATGACAAATAATTTTAAATCCATCAAATTATAGATTTTTTGTTAAATGATTTAATGTTTCACTTTTTACAGCGTGGCTTATGTCGTTTACAAGTAGATGCATCAGAACACAGCAGCCTAGCATCTTTTCTGTGTCATAAATATAATCTTTTAAGCAGAATGTTTTCATTTGCTTCTGATTCACAACAATTTGAATAAAGAAATACACTGTAAAAAATCAAACATTGGATCAATTAACAAAATCTCTGTAATTTTTTACAATTAGAAATGTTAGTTAAGTCAAATTTTTGACTAATTATTTTAAATGTAACAATTTACTTTTGTAAATTGATCTAATGTTTCACTTTTTACAGTGTACTCAGAAATGAAACTTAAGCTTAATTTTTTTCATATTGTATCCTCCATCTTTTGAAAAATGCCACAAGAACATGATAAAAACTCCAAAAAACAATTAAATTAGGTGTCGCCTCAGTTCTAAAACTTCTCGCTCATTAACTTGATCACTTCTGATTGATTCTATTGATCCCACCCCCTCCTGATAACTCTCTTTAATAAGCAATGCGACCGTTTGAAGCGCTCGCCATCGTACATTCACAAAGCCGTCACGCAATAAAGTCCTATCTGATGTCAGGGACAAGCTGCGAGTGTGGTTGCCTCTGATAGGACTTGTTGCTCAAATGAGCTGCTGGCACGGGATGTAAACTTCCTTATCTCCCGTCCGCGGGCCTGCCCGCAGATTTATTCTCCGCTCTCCTCGGCGGCGGCGTCATAACTCCGACCCACCGTTAGTATCCCAATTTCAAGCTGCGGCGTTTATTGCAAACTGTAATGTTTGGCTTTGTCGTAAAGTATTACACCAGCACTTTTTCATTGGAAGATGCAACGGCGGTACTGTACGCGGACGTATTAGACAAGCACACACTAGCGCTGGTCTCAATAGCTTGTAACGAATGAGTGTAGATAAGGCCGTTTAGGTGGAACTGCAGTACTCCATCATTTTCTGCAGCAATAATAATTATACTTTTTTTTTTTTCTACTCTGACTGGAGAGGCTGAATTATGCATATTTGTTTGCAGCTTTCATTACACAAGCAGATGTCTCCGTCTAAATAATAAAGGGTTTTAGAGTGTTATGTTACTTCTCTGTCTCTGGCTGAAGAGAGGATGAGCGCTGTGGGGCTCTCAGCTCGCTGTGAATGAAACCTCTTGGCTGGGCTGCGTGTGATCTCGCCGTAGCTCCAGCGTACATCCAGGCATTGCGGGGTCAGGGTTTTGCAAGAGTTTCCAATATTTTTTTTTCTTTTGGTTCCATCATTGCCGTCAGGATTCTGTGCTTGGGTTTTTGTAGTGCTTTTGTCATGTTGTGTTTTCCGTCAGTCTCACTACGTTCAGGTTAAATTATCCACAGTTGTCTCTATTTAGTTGATCAACCTCAGTGTATTTAGGTGTCTGGTTTTAAGTTCTTCATTGTCAGGTCATCTGTGCTGACAGAACAACCTCGGACCCAGCAGGAGAACTCTCTCACTCATCTTCACGTCACGCCTTTCTATATCCAAGCATGTTCCCTGTCCCTGAGGAGGGGTCACTGTTTATTCCCCTTGGCTATATTTCAATTTCTGGAGGGCAGCTTCCCTTCATGTTTTCCCCTCCCTAAATTCCACTTCCCTGATCCTAGTTTCCTGTTCCTGAGGAGGGGGTTCTGATACCCCTCACATCCGTCTGGCTGCGGGAACCCAGAATGTTTCCTGGACTTGTTTTGGTTTTATTTCTCCATGTCCCCTCCTGCCAAGTGCTATTTTTTTTGGGGGGGCATCTGGGATCTGCCCTTTTAGGGAGGGGTACTGTGAGGATTGTGGATTTTGGTTTGTTTTTTGTCTGTTATGTTATTGGTTTCGGTCATGTTCTGTTTTGAATTGTCCCTCGGTCACATCAGTGTCAGGTTTGTCATCATTCACAGCTGTTTTCATTTCGGTTAATTAACCTCAGTCTATTGAAGTGTCTGGTTTTCAGTTCTTCATGGTCAGGTCATCTATTCTGTTCCGTCATGCCATATTTTTGTTACTCCACGAGTTTTGGTCATGTTTTGATTAATTCACTGAATGTTTTATTTTTCTGCAACCTCACCTGATCTCCTGCATTTTGGGTCCTTCACAACTTCCTGAGAATTACCATCACCATCTGTGTGACGTGATGCTAGCCAATTGAATGTAAATGCAAAACAGTTAAAGTGAGAAATGCCAATTCGGAATACTTGTTTCAGCTATTTTTTAAAGTTTTAAGCTTTTCCCAGCTTGTTTAGTGTATGATCATCCCCAGGTTCCCTCAGGATAAAAGAAAATTCTGATAAATGTTGAAATTGTTCCCACTATTATTGTTGCTTGCCACCTAATCTGTGCATATGCTTAAAGTTGTGGCTTCAGGCAATACTGGTCTGGAATTTGTCAGATGTGTGAAAACAAACGTGCTTTAAAAATAAAGAAGTGGTGGTACTCTCCTTCAGTCCCCCAAACACCCAAATTATTCTGCTACCGACTTGAAAGACGAGTTTAAAGCTGATAAGAATTTCATTTCTGGCTCTTGCCTCCTTTGGAGTAAACTCCTCTGCTGGATCCGGCTCTCTCCACACACACCCTTTGCTCCTCACAGCTGGTCTGACTCTCTTTCTGACTCTAAAAGCTTGTCAGAGTGATAACTGTCAGTAAGATGTAGCCCGAGGTGAAAGCAAACCTCAGACATCTCAGATGTTTAAGGGGTGGATGTACGAGGTGATGCGCTTTACGAGGAGCAAAAAGAACTTACAGTGGCTTTCCGCTGGTTTATTCGGCCGGGCAGAGACAACTGTAGAGTGGTTTGACTTTCCTGCTTGTTTTTTTTTTTTCTTTTTTTACTTTGTTTTATGAGTGATGGATGACAGAAATGCAGGAGAACTGGATACAGGAAGCCCAATACGTTTAACAATTCACTGTATTGGCTACAAAACTTTAAACTTTTAACAACAGAAAAAAAATACAGCTTCTATCCAGGAACTCGTCAAATCAGAAAGTTTTAAATCGAGTCAAGACTTCTATGGGAACTACTCTGGCCAATCAGGAGTGAGCTTGTTGGACGACCACACCCTCAACACTTGAAAGAGGACTTTAGAGAGTAGTAAAGCAAGAATGGTCATTAGGACATCATTGCTGTTTATTAATAAACAGAAGTCCACAGGATTTTTGGCTTCTTTGCACCAGCGGGTACTTCCTGTTTGGAGCGTAAAGGAGGAGGGGTCACTCAGTCCAGTTTTCATTTACAATCAATGGTTGGATGAGAAGCGCGTTCACCCGGAGAGAGATCAGAGTAGAGCTTCTGCTCCCCAATATTAAGAGGAGCCAGGAGAGGTGGCTCTGGGATCTGATCCTGGACGCCTCCCTGGGAAGGTGCTCCAGGATTGTCCTACTGAGGGGGAGGCCCCTGGGAAGACCTGGGACATGCTGGAGAGACTATGTCTCTCAGCTTGGGGTCTGGGGAGCTGGAGGAGGTGGTAGGGGAAAGGGAAGTCTGGCACCTTTACTTAGACTGCTGCCCCCCCGACCCTCTTATCTTAATTCACTTGTCTGGAGAGCCACTGTTTTTTCGTTGTAACACAAATCCTTGTGCAACAATGACATTAAAGATCATTCTGATTCTGATTCTGACCCCGTCCCAGGTGAGCAGAGGAAAGAAAAAGACTGTTTAACCCCAAAACAAAACCCCTAATGCTGAATCTCAAGCAGGGAGGTACTGGGTCCCATAATAGTCCATGGAGTGAAATGACTGTAGATTTGAACCCACAACCTTCCAGTCTTTGGCCGGACACTCAACCCCTATTTTTTGTGACATTACCAAAATTCTCACTGAACTCATCTGGACACCCTCAGAACAGTTTCTGAAAGTGCCACTGGAGCACAGTCATTAGGGGTGTGGGGTGGCAATATATTGGGATATATCATTTGCCAATAATTGTATCAATTTAAATTTTTGACAAGATGATGTTTAATTAAATATTTATGAGCAAACATAGTTTAGAAACTTAATTTTGTTTTCTGCTTAAACCTCCAACTGCAGAACTTTACAACACCATATTGGTTAAAGCACATTCATTCTTTTTTTTAATATATACACACACTGAAAAATATTTTGTTGTGAAAATCAGACAATATTGACTGTTCCCTATTAGAACAAATATTTCTTAATTTACCACAAGAAAAGCAGCATGAATTTGCTTGTTTAAAAGCAACGTCTATATGAGTTACAGATGCATTATTATTACTATGTGACCATTTTTACCTTTTTTTTTTTTACATTTTATTAACATTAAAGTTCCATTACTATTCACATACACTATTTTCTAAGTCATACTCTAAAGAAAATTGTGAAAAATTGTTGTTGTACAGACTTGCAATATATCACGATATGTATCGTATTCTGAGACACACATTGGGTTACGTATCGTATTGCCATGTTCTCACTAATGCTAGTATTTACAATAGCGCCATACCCTAAAGTCATACTCTAAAGAAAATAGTGAAAAATTGTTCTGGTCCAGTCTTAGGATATATCGCGATAACATATCGTGGGACACGTATCACGATACATATCGCATCACCAGACTTAATGATGCCTGTTCAGTCAAAAAGAATGAGACATTATTCGAAGAAAACTCTGGAAAACTTGTCCAACAACTAAAGAAAAACTTGTGAGAAAGAGTTTTTACTTGCCTCACAGTACTGGTTTCAATTCATACAAGATCACTACGAGCATGAAAAATCCTCAAGAGAGGCAACCCCAATATATGTTTTACCTTTTCCCGTGTTTAACTTTCCACAAAGTCACACAAAGCTCAACTTAATGATATATGTGACATTTTAAAACAAACTCAGCAAAGTTCCATCAACAGCTTTTTACTCCATGTAGCCACGGGGTAATATACAGGACATACATCCCTGAAGGCCTGCGCGAACTCAAAGAGCAAATGAAATGCTAGGTCAACTGTTTGAGGCTGTGAGGCGGCAGACACTGAGCCAGCAGGTCCTGAGCAGATCAGATCTTCTCTGCCGGTGTCCTTCAACACTCGGATCAGAGAGCTGCTGTAATCCTCCTCCTCCACCTCACTAGTAGAAGGCCACGGAGCTCCCTGATGGTCTTCAGAGAGCTGCAGAGTCAGCACAGATGGACGCAGGAAGAGGTGCATACGCAAGAGTGTGGGGATGAAACTATGGACTCTTTTAGATGTGGGTTTATATACTCGTTATGTGTTACTCAGAAACTTTATTTACTTTGGCTTCAATTATTTGGTGAACACAGAAAAATAAAATATTTTATTAATGCTTTGTTATGCATTAAGAAAGGTTAAATACATATAAACTGCTAACAATTCATTAAATAATACACTTTGTAATGCATAAAAGTCTATCAACAGGTTAAATAACATTTAATTATGCATTAACTAATGTTAATAAAGGCTACTTTATCATAAAGTGACATTCTAGCATTTGATATATTTATTTCTTATGTATTTATTACAATTCTGATGTGGATTTATAGTTAAGTTTTTGCATTATTATAGATTTTTATAGAATTGTTGTTGATTTTCGTTTTAAAGTCCAAAAAATTGTTTCTGCATTTTTTTTGTTTGTTTATTTTACTATTTTGTCTGTAATTATTGCTGTTGGACATTTTGCATGTTTTACAACACGTGTGTGACACTAAAAACCGTTTGTAAAATCCACTTTAAGTTCAGTGTTTCAGTTACACATAAATCGAATGAGCAACTTTTAAAAGATTCTTCTTTTTCTCGGTGACATTGCCGCATATAGGCACGGATGAAGGGGACAATGTGCCCCCCAAAAAAAAAAAAGAATGACGGCCTGCAAAAGCTCATATCTAACAAAAAAATTACAAATGAAAATGACGAAAAAAACAAAATTTAGAGATGACAAAAAATTTAAAGTAAAACAAAATAAAAGACAAAAAGTGTAAGGATGGATGGATCAATGATCAAATAGGCATTAAAAGTAAAAAAAAAAATGATAAATGCAACTTCAACATGGTACAAGCCGGAGTCCTGCTCGTGCCTGTCCACAGCCCGGTAAAGAGCGTTCAACATAAAACTGATAAGACATAATAAATAGAACAAAGTAGAGGACACATATATTGATAGATGAACTGATAGTATGGATTTCTATGCATTTTAGGGACATAGACACCCCAAACACCTGGACCCACCCCCCGTAGCTGTCTAAATTCTGTCCCGATTGACATGTGACGAAAACCTGGTGTGTGATTTCCCAAGTCTAGAATACATAAAAAGTTGCTCTCAGGCAGTCTGTTATTGACTCGTCCAAGGAGAACACACACAGATATTCCAAGGAGAAGACAACACCAGAGGAAGACATCTACAGAAATATGCTACACCTAAAGCAAACACAAGGAGCTTCTATATGAGATAACTTTCAAAAAAAGAGACGCACGCATAAACAATATTTTGTATTCACAATGAGAGATTTGTATTCATAAAATTGTACATACATTTATATTTCCTGCACAACTTTGCAGAAAAAATATGAATACATTTATATTTACGTTTAACATGCTCTTTAAATGTGACCCTTCTTTGTTTTGAATACAAATTTCTCCAAATTGTCAAAAGTACATGTAGCAGAAATAGAGACATCCCTCTATACATGTTGCATTATGACAATGATGGACTTCCCTTCACCCATGACCTCATTCAGACTCCAACACAAGCTGCAGTAAAATCATATTCAGAATAGATTTATGTGTGAACATGGTGCTGGGTTTGTCAGTGTATGCATGTTGTTTTAAACTGATAATTTATGGTGGAACTGCATCAGTCTTCACTTTCTATAGAACAGTGACATCTGGTGGACAGACCTGAAGGTGCACATGCTGCTCTGAATCAGTCAAAATAAGTGACCTTCCAATCCACAAGAATGTTTAGCAAAGTGACTGGAATGTGTGTTTATAGAAGAAAATAATTTAATAAAAAGTGTCAGAACAAATGTCACGTCATGTGATCATAGAGTATTAGAACTGGATTTACACACTTCACGCGCACCAGATTTTAAGGCGCGCTGTAATGAATGGTCTATTTTTTAATTTATGTCATATATAAAGACACACTGAGACAAAGGAGACATTTAAATCCATCAATAAGTTGTTGTAGAGATCCCAGTGAGGAGGCCATTACAAAAGTCCAGCGTACTGGAAACAAAGGTATGGATTCAGTCAGGTTTTCACACAATATTTTCTTTTTTTTGGTGATGTTCTTCAGGTGATAAAAGGCTACTGATGTGAGTCTAACCTGATTTTTGGGTTTAAAAGAGGCATTCTAGATGACACTTGTCCTTAGATTTTGTGGGTCAAAGACAATTATTTGAGTTTTATCTGAGTTTAGATGAAGGAAATTATCTTGCATCCTCGTATTAATTGAATTTATTGGGCCTTAAGCACGATGTATTATAAAGAGATCTGTGGTGGATTCACACGGAAGGGAGAATCGATTTCTTTTAGCTGCATGTCGGACTAGTCATGGTCAGGGAACGGTCCAGTATTAATGGAGCAATAGTGGCGTGGAATTCATTACCACAGTATTTAAAATGAAAACATTTATTTTTCTAAAAGACTACGACTTTTTAATTTCACAGTAGAAGGATGATGAAGCTGTATTAGAGTGGGGATTGGGTGTTTTACTGGTTTTAAAGTGTCGTTGCAGGATGATGTCAGGCCCCGAATTCATAGTTTTGAACCTGGACTAAACGAAGGTAATTGTGGAGTAGTTTGTGATGCTGTTATCTTTCGGACATTTATTAACATAAAATATACACTCTAATGGTAGAGTGACTTCAAAATGATGCTGATTTTTTATTGTAGAGAATATTATTTGTATAAAATTTGGAGTGCTTTATAGTATTCCAAATTGAGTTGGAAATGGTTTTGTTGTCAAAAAAAAAAAAAAAAAAACGAAAGAACTATCAATTATTTAAAAA